>CAJNYU010004404.1:174400-251033 GCA_905331475.1 Rotaria socialis | reverse complement strand
GATCAAAAATGACAATTTTTTCGACAACTCAGCCATTTCTTGACGGATCCTTCTCATCTTCGAACTCGACCTAGATATTGATAAGACAATTCTGTGCACAAAATTTCAGCTCAATCGAATGTAATTGTGAAGAGTTATCGAATAAACGGACGGCCGGACGGCCGGACACACTGACCGATTCTATAGTGTACTCTTTTTTTTTTGAGTACACAAAAACGGTCGAAGAGTTCGAAAAATCTAAACTAATTTCTTTCGAATAAATGTACTATTTTTTTCCTAGTGAACCGATAAAATTGTAGCAAAAAGAAAATATTAAGAGTAGCATATATTTATTCTACAATGATTATCTTAATAATAATTGTTTTTCCTTTTTGCACAGTAAGTTCAATCGTACAAGATTTGTCTAACAATGATTTTGAATGTTATCCATTACCAGAAATTTTAATACGCTATCGTAAAGTGTGTCGATATATAAATATGTTAGAAGAATTCTGCAGTGCTAATTCAGAACAATCGTCATCAGTATTGTCATCAAATGTCGATGTTAATCGAATGTACATTGCTCAATATAATCAGTATTCATTATTTCATTCCATGTCAAAGTAAATTTATTTCTAAAATCTATAGTTTGATTTTTATGGAAAAAAATATATACATTTCTATCTTCTTTTAGACTACTCGATCTTTCACTTGTGTGGTTTAAACAGCATTCATCAAAGAATGATTCTAATAATAATAATAATAATAAAACAGCGGCAGCATCATCTAGTGATAAAAAGGATGATTCAAATGGCATCAAACCTCCAAATAATTGGGATATATTTCGTGATGGATGCAAGACTATTATGTCCATACTTCTCATTCTAACGAATGATTGTGGTTAGTAGAATCGCATAATCTACGATGATTGTATAATTTAAACAGAATTGTTTTTGAGAGATCACGTGCATCCTTGAGAAGAGTCTCGAGCTCGACTAATTTCTGTCCTAGAATAAGGCTGTCGTAAAAGTGTGTCGTTCATGTCTATTGACATATTCAATGTTCTAATTTCAGGATAGAATAGTTAAATAAGACGACCTATGATCTACTCTACCATCTATTTTTCTTTCTTGAGCATTTCGTAGGCGCTTGTCAATCATCTAAATAACATATTTCTGTATTTTAGAGACTCATTGCGATCGTTTAACGTCTGATGATCGATTTTTTTCAAATCTATTTCGTCTATTAGTTACTATCCAGCAAAGTTCATTAACTAATGAAGAGCAATTCGATGCAGTTGCCTTGGTTTGTTTTTCTACATAAAAGTTTCCATTATCTTTCCTTTTCTTTCGTAGACACTTAACTTGCTCATCAATTTAGTAAAAAATACAAAAGATGTTTATAAACATTTAATGGAAGATAATATGCCCGGTGGAAGTACCACGAAAATCTACGAATATCTTGCCGATGTAAGTTTTCTAGTCGAATATTTGTTTCTCAAAGCTGAATTTTCTTTTCAGGTATTTTGTGAACAAGAATCTTTAGCGGCTAAAGCTGAGTCTCAAGAAGAAAATGATTGGATGATGGAAGATGGTGAGGGCGATTTAGATGAACGTTTGGGTATAAAGAATCCAAAAAATAACAACGAAAACGAAGCAAACTTTAATCTTGCTCTACGAAAAGCAGCTGGCCATATGGAAAATACATTTGTTGCAGCTTTTTCTGGTATTATTCTTGCTGTTGTTTTATTACGTGATCGTGCAACATATGCATCACAAATACGAACATTGATGCCACAGAAAAAATTCGATACTATGGCATTTATTTTAAAGAAATTCTTTCTCTTTATGCATCTTTCGGTATGTTGAGTTTTAAATTTTTCATAAAGAACAATTTTTGTATTTTTCTTAGCATGCATTTACACCATCTGGCGTGAAAACTCTCGAGGAACTTATAGCAATGGTCTTGTCATTATGTGATTAATATGCTGATAATTTTTCTTTTTCTATTGTGTTCTGCTTGTAAATACGTAGAGGATATATTTTTCCAATAGTGAACAGGACTCAAGCTCTATTTGTATGTAGTTGTGTTTTTTTTTTCTTGTACTCTACGCACAAATTAGTGTTCTTGCTGGCTGTATTTTTTATATAGAGAGATACACTAACGAAATACACAATTGATGAAAGTGAAAGATAGACAAGAGAAAAAAAAACAGTTTTTCGATTTGCTTGTATCACTAGCGTTGGATAATTTTGTATGGAGATGAATGTTTGGTAGCTTCATGGGATGTAGACGACACTAAAGACGATTCCATGACATCCCATAGAGCAACTTTATCTGTGTTGATCGATCTTGAACTATTCGAGGGTGAATATTGTTTGTCAGTGGATATCCTAAATGAAATATATCGGTTTCAATCAAGAATAAGCCAACGGGCGCATAGGAACATTTCTCCCCTAGTCTTGGGCTTAAGAATGGTTCGGACAAAAAAAAGTATGATTGTAAATGATACTTTTCTTGCTTAGTTTTTCACCAAAAACAATCCTAATACTGAGTCATCGATTGAATTCTAAAATATTTTCAATCGATATTTTCGAAACGAATATATCTATGAAAGAATTTTTTGGGCGATTGTTTATGAGAAAAATTCACCGTTGTAATTGCATCGGCTTTTTAATAGTAGTAGCTTCGTTCGACAGCGGTGAATCAACCGAAGAACTATTTGATTGTAAGTCTTCACCAGTTTTCTTGTCACTGTTCGAACGAGATACAGATTTTCTTTTATTAGATTTTAGAGATTTTGATGAATCTTTTTTCTTGAATTTCATATTACTGACAATTATGATAACAATTATCAACATAAAAATACCAGCTATAACAATAATAATAAATAATAATTGTTTACGGTTTAAAGCTGTTGCACCAGTTGTAATATTCAATTTTGACGGCGCAGTATTATTCAAGGCTAAACAAATAGATAGAATAAGCGGAAAATGTCATAAACTACCTGATGTGGATAATTGTTGAGAGGTTACGAATGATTGATTATCGGTAATAAGATTTTTCTTTATGGTTGTAGTTATTAGTGTACGTTTAATAGTAGCAAAAAGAAACGAGAGAATGGTTTGATCATAAAATCTTGCTGGATCTCCTTCAATGAAATTTATTTGAAAAATAATTTCGATAAGACATTTTTTGAATTTATACTATTCACCAACGATTTCGCAAAGGAATGATTGTTTACTTGTTTCCAGCAGAGAAACAAGACATGCATCAGTTGAATCATTCCATCGTTTTAATGCTTGAAAAGTTATGTTTAAACCATCATCGTGCTCAAATGACGGCTCAGCCGGAATTATTATTGAACCCCACTGTTTTTCTTTACACCACATTGGACTAGTACTTGTATAAGAATTACCAGAATTATTTCCAAATTGATAAGCCCATTCTATACAAGAGGTAAAATTAGTTGTGAGCGAGAAAAATACATGTAATTAATTCTTCTTTATATGCATACGGAATAGCGTCGGTTTTCTTTCAATAGGAGTAACTTTTCACCTTTAGTTCTCGATTCTTTATAATGGAATTTAGAAAATAAAATTTACTATTTATAGACTGTAGAGTTCTATACGTTATCTCGTTTCCGAGATTCTGTGGTTTTGAAATAGAGATATTTTGCAAGATGAACTTACTGTCAGTCGAACTTCCTCTTCCAACACTGCCAATGAATGCAGTTGCACTAGAAAATAGTTCTTTTTTATTATTATTTACTTCGATTTTCATTTGATTGTCTGGTAAAATGTTTTTAATAGATTTTTGAATGAAATAAAATTCATTTAGATTATTAATTTCAAGTAATTGACTTGTTGAATTCATTTCTCTACATTCACTTACAGCATCTAACCAATGTGTTATTGCAGTTTTATGATAAATACAAAAAATATCTAAACCAAAAGGTATAAGATTTTTTATTTTTAAAATGTAAATCCTTACAAAGATTGATCCATCCCGTTGGACATGGAATACAATTTTTTGTATATCCAGCCCAGAATGCATCGGATGGACATAAACAATGATTTAAACGACATTTTAAACCTGATGTTGAACATGAACTATCGTCAGTACAATGCTCATTAAAACACCAGACAACTATAAACAATAGTAGGATTTGTGCTCTGGATAACAATAAAAACAAATAGTTTACTTGATATGACAAGAAATAAGCAAACGGCATGAAAATTACTAAATGAATAGTACGGAATCATGTCTTTCAACAGTATTACGGTTTATATGTGGCGCGAAATATTACTATTTTATTATTATTTTTTTCATGATTGTAAAAGTATTCTGTATAAATTATCATGATTTTAGCTTCACGGCTTATAGGCGATTTATAAATTTCGATATGTATATGCGAATTTTTTAAGTCGAAAAACTCCGCTAAGCTTCTTGATGAAAAATTTGAAACAGCTGATTTCGATTTTTCATTTTACAAGACTCGATTTGTAATATAAACAAGCTTGAAGTCTAATAGACTTCTTCATATGAATGTGGGCCTACTAAGAATTATTTTCTTACATTTCTTTAGTTGATGGCTAATGTCTTGCACAGCTGTCATTGTATCATTCATTTTATTGCTTCATGTCTATTTTTAGTTGATAGATTGAATGTCAATCCGAACAAAAAGAAAAAGGTTCAAGTCTTTGTTTGAAATTTGAGGCTATGTTCTCTAACACTCACGATCATCCAAAGCTTCTCTCGTGTTTATCGGAGCAACAAAACTATTATGAATTTAAATTATTCCATTCATTATATAGTTGTTCCATTATAATCCGTGATAAATTTTCATTTATTATGATAAAAAAAAACGTTTCTATATTATGCCAGGTACTTTTTTTTGACAATCAATGTTCAAATTGATCATAGCGTAAGTAAAAAAAAGAATTATTTGTCAAACATTAATGATTAATACAACGCAACATGATGAAATTCAAAGTTTCATTAGTGTCAATTTTTTATTATTACATCATGAACAAGATCATCTACTCATTATTCATGTCGATCGTATACCTTTTGAATATAATATCTGTTTTATCTTAGAAAATAATTGGTCCTTTTTTAGACTTCCAAAATTACCCCAGCGGCATTTTGTTTTTGAACGATGTACTCTTGAGACATTTATAATTTATTACTGACATTGAGAACATCGAATAAAAGACGCGAATTGATCTGGAGCTTTCTTTTTAAATATTTATGTTTATCATGATTTTGAAATGAAATGATAATATCTTTTCTAACGGCAAAATTTACCAATCAAAACGATCTTTTGTCTGGCTTACACACTAGAGCCCTGCGAAGTCAAGTTTTTCCGACTCCGGGAAAATTTCTGCCAGTAACTTCGACTCCGACTCCACTCCCGGGAAATTTCTTTTTTTTGACTCCGACTCCGGCGGAGTCGGGTTTCGGAGTACCGTGCAGGGCTCTATTACGCACACGACAAACTGATGATCCGTACTTTCGAATAGAATATTTATAACGTACATTCAACGATACTAGTCGTGCGTAATGAAAATTACATTCCTTGAAATGATTTATTTAATTCACTATTGTATCGTGCATTTAACGACATATTTTAACATTGAATCACAGCTATTTATAACTCGAGTATCGACATAATGTGTGAAAATATGTTACACATATAGCATGATGTACAAATAAGAACAGATCAAAGCTTGCTCCATGAATACTTTTTGCTTCTTTAAAAAAGAAAATAATTTTTTCTCCTCTGTGCCCATAGTAAGTTACAAATCAGGGTTCGTAACATTTTCTTTTTTTTATCGTTTCAATGTTCTAGTTACGTAAAAGAGATATCTACATTTTCGAGACTGATTCACATATAAATCGATGATAGATGTGATTGCAATATGATCTAATGTTCAATGCTTGTAAAAATCACTTGTAGAGATAAACAACTACTAATCGTTTCTATGTCGGCAGATCACGTTGATCTGATATTAGCGCGTTGCTTGTTTCTCCAATAGGAATCGATATCTTGGTCTTAGACATCTATTCATAATATATCTTGTAGAATAAAAGTATCAATCAAATTCAAGTACATATTACTACAGGGATTTGGTTTTTTAGGTGCTCTCATTTATTAAAAACTATTTTCTTTTCCTGTTGGATTGTTGATGTATGTGAGTTGACCATGAGACAACATGATCATTTGTCATAACTGGAGTATTGTTCTTCGTGCTAATCTCTTTTAGTTTTATTACTTAGACTCACAATGAATTTCTTTCGTGCTCGTTCCTATCTCTTTCTCCTTGCTTTTTTGATGAATAGTTTGTATTAATCGACATCGACAATACATAAAGAATAAGAACAAAAAATATTGACGAGGCAATATCGAGTGGGCACTACTGTTCACAGTAATGTCACTGTCGATTTGTCATCGAACACTATCTAATAAGAAACAGAAACGTATGGCTCATTAGAAGCCATTTACAATGTGCAAATTGATGACACTAATGTATCGTGAGCGAATCTGCGTTGGTTTTTTTTGCGGCTATGTACTTTATTCTGATTGTTAATTCTTTTTATTATACTGCTTACCACCAATTATATATCTATATGTATGTATATTCAAGGTTATCAAAGCTCAATTAAACATATGAATAACAGGCAATGATGTTTGAGTAAGATCGACATATTGCAAAGTGATCTAAGGTTAGATATTACGAGTACAAAAATAAATATTGTTGCACAATACTCATTTAAGAGTATATAGATATCAGTACAATATGCACAAGGAATTAAGCTACATTCCAGGAACGACAAGAATTTGTTTGGATTAGAGATCAAGAATGTAAAACACAAAAAAATCGTAACTTCAATTATTTTTTTCTAGTGTAGATGCATGTATAACGTCCTCACGAGAAATATAAACTAATCTTTCGATAACAATCAATGCGCGATATTTATTTTGAAATATCAATAAACATACAGTGACCTATTTTCACGTCGTCTGGTTGTTCAGCTGGGAATGTGTAAATAGTTATATGCAGCATATCGATTATTTTAGGGTTGTTTGTAATAAGGAGAGGAAGAAAAAAACTACGGATCTCACGTAAATATAAATTTGCGCTCTTTTACTCTGACGCCTCGTCATTTCGATAATTTATTACTTTTCTTCTCTCGTATTTCCATGTCCTACGCAAATGATTCATGGCCATTCCTACATAAAACCTATTGTCACCTGCTGTTGAAAAGAGATCAACATGCAATTCTAAAAGAGCAGATGCGTAAGCCTATGTCAATAAATCATCTTGTCAAATTTTTTTTTCTCTCTCTCTCTCTCTAGATCTTTACATGTACGTATAAACGAGTTGTCTCGTCACACTGATTGTCAACTATCCATAAGCTTGTTGGTATGTGCACTCGTTTTTTCTCTCTTCATCATCATTGATATCTAACTAATACAATATGTTGTTCTCTGTCCTATTTATCTGGCATAGAGATGATCGGATTTCACCTTCTCGGATGATATTTTTCTGTGTCCTACAGCACAATTCTTGAAAAAAAACCATTACCATTTATCATACATTCGTTCGTGTTTTCATCACTGTTGCCTAAAGTTTTAGTTTTTGCAATCGTGATATTATGTCTAGAAGCCATAGAGAACAATGCAAAGAAAAACTGCAAACTTCATTGGTACTATTTGTCATGTCTCTTTAGATTTCTTCATGTTCATACTTGTTTACTTGTGGTGATTATTCTTACTCCTCATGTTACTAGTTCCTACGAGCCATGCACATATGTTCATGCGTGTCTCATTATTCTTTTTTGACAAAAGAACAAGGTAGATTTTCGATAGAGAAGTAATAATCTATACGGATCTTATCTCATGGGAATTATTCGAAGACAGAATAATGAATAATATTCGTCCAATCTAGGTAAAGCATATATTTATGGTAAAGGAAAACAAAATCTGTGGTTTTAATTGAGTTCCTTGGTAGCAGCTGTTCTATTATTTACATCGAAGAGATATTTTTTTAAATATATGTATATAAAATAACGATTGCTTCAAGGTAAACATATGAGATCTAAATAAGAACGAAAGGATTTTTTGAGAATACTAATTCTAAAAAGTATATTTACATAAATCGATAAGACTTGTTTTTTTTCTAACAGACAGAGACAGATAAGTTTAAAATCTTAGTAATAAAACATTATGAGAATCTTATCATCTGATAAAGACAAGATTATTTTGATTCGATAGTTTTTGTTTTTTTTCTTCTTATTATTTTTCTATCCTTTATGACTCATTTACATGCAGCTACATAAAACACAAACCATGCAAGTATCCATCGAATATTGTCTTTATAAGGTGCACTCGGAAAGTCAAGTGTTTTTTTGATATTTGTTTAGAAAGAACTTGAGAATTAATTTATTGTTTTCTTTTCGCCTCTTCACGTTTATTTTCTTTGTCTAGTTAAACGATTAGTATTATTTCGACTTGATAATACATATTGGGATTTAGCGTTTATAAACATCTAAATGTGATGTGTTTTCTTGTTATTCATTTCTATTCATCATTGTTATCATCTACAAGACAACAGGAGCTACATTTTTAACTTATCGATGATAATATCTACACTTGCAAATAGGCCGATACATGTGTTTTCGCTGATATATCAGTAACAGCTACACAACAAGTTTTCATTTCTCTCTCTCTCTCTCATGTTATGCCTCGTCAATATTTGGACAAGCACATAGGATACCACTTTTCTTTCTTTCTCTCTCTCTCTATTGATTGCTGTTTATACAGATTGTTAATAGGGAGACAATTCCTGTCCTTCACATTTTTCTTCATCGTCGATCATGCACACTGTGACTTATGTCCTTGAAGATCAAAACAAATCATATAGAAAGAAAAACGAGAACTATGCACATCGGTTTGTTTGTCAGATTGTAAAACATTATCCGCTACGAGGCCATTAGAGAAACAAAGCTACTGTTAATCCGGAAGGTATATGTGCAGAATCGAGTAAACGTGTATTTGTTGTTGTGCGCAAGCGCATGTCAGACAACACCATCGATGACAATCTATGTTCGTGGTCGTGGTTTTGGAGAAAAAGAAGAGGAAGAAGAGAACAGATGATGCCAGCAATATAAAGGTGAGTAACGAGCGAGGGAGGAGAGTGCGCAAAAAAAACCAGCGAAGAGAATCATGTCTCCTGATCTCTTTCTTTCGCTCTCCCTTTCTTTTTGTTCTCCTTCAATAATATCATTCGACATTCCGATGCAAACATTCTCGTACGAAGTGAACCATGATCGATGTATGTGTGTGTGTGTAATTGTACATGTAAGAACGATTCGCACATGCTGTAAAGAGATTTGCGTCGTAGAATATGAAATTGAGATGCCTAATATCGTGTCGGTTTACTTTCTCTCTCATATACCTGCATCATCATCGGACAATCGCCTTTTATGATTCAGTTCTTTCTTTTGCACTCTCTCTCTCTCTCTCTCTCTCTCTCTGTTGTTCTTCTTTTGTAGTTTAAAAAGGTACGCAAAACAATGCATTTATGTAAGCGTCGCACTTTGTCTATCGCTAAGTCAGATGATGTCTTTATCTATGATCCCGTTAAACGAGTAAATTATTAGAAGATTAGATTGATCTATGCTACAAACAAAAAAAGACTGAGCTAATAAGAAAAAGAAAGAGAAAAGGCAACGAAAGAAAAAAAAGAGGGCATTAGATTGAAAAGACACGAGTAAAAGAATGCCATAATATAGGAAAATATAAAAGGCGCATGTACATGTCCCGCTAGCATCATTTTTCATGAACCATAACTTCTTCGTCGATTTGTTTTATTGCTTTGAATTTTCTTTTATCTTTATAGATTTATTTACTTGAAAAACATATAAATTTTGACCTATGAACAAGTGAATACATGTATTGACACAATCAATTTTATTTCTTCAAAAAACAACCATGAAATATTTTATATCGAACAGTATTTTAGTCTTTTTATCGCTCTATTCGACAATAGCCTTTAGCAACAATCGTGAAAACCTAGCTCAACGTCATCCATGCTATTCGGTTAACAAACTTCTGAAACCCTATATAAAATGGACTGAAAAACTTGCTAGTACTCAACATAAGGGTAGGTTTGATACTTTTCTATGAATATTTGGTCATTAAATATTAGTGAAGCGTAAGCAATTTATTTGATATATGTGCACCGAATACAGCTTTCATCTAACAATGTTAGCTTGAAAAAGAAAAACAGTCGGAATTCCACAATAATTCAATATGTAATTAGTCGTCGAGGTGGAAGATTTATTTGTAGCACAAAAATAAATTAACCAACAATATTTGCTTTTCTCTAAACGTTTGTTTTTATCTTGCATAGATAGTAAAATTAATAGGTATAGGCTATTAAAAAACAATCAAGTTTGACTTGCTTCGGATCGGAAAATGATCCTCGAACGAAAATATCCTATTTTTCTTTGTTTCTATTCAATGCACGTATTAGATGTCGTTAATCTATATTAAAAATGAAAGATAAGGAATAAGATGCTGCTTGACAGATCAATTGAGGTTCCATTAGAGCATCAAGCCGGATGTCCGCTAGTGTTCTAGTGCTCGTTCATCAAGCAAAATAATAATTATAGTCAACCGAAAAGAGTGATGATTTCGTGCCGGACGGTTTACATAAAATACAATTGCGTAAAATAGTGTCAACAAAAAAATGATGAAATTTCTTTTGCGTGAAAACCATATAAAATTTTATCCAATTGATACGATGCCGAAGAACGATAATTCCTATGGCTTCAACATGCCTGAATTTATCCATAGAAATTTTTAATAGAATTCAATGTAGCTACAAGAAAAAGAAAAGCCATTAAAATTGTTTTTATAGTTCAAACTGATGCTTGTGGCCAAACAAAATCCAGTCCAGCGTGTTGTACAAATGAAATATTTAATTCTTATGCATTCTCACTTGCTATTGATCTTAAAAAATTATTCGACGCTGAATTAGATCATCTAGCAAATGGTCTTTCATTAGCTAATAAGCAAACTGATAGTAAGTAATTATTTTCATGATCTATTGCCTAATCAATTAATTCAATTTCAATAATAATAATTAGTTCGAATAGCAGAGTATGTTAAAGAATTCCGTCATATAACTCTATCGTCACTAAAAACTCTATTCGGCACTAAAGAATATCATTCAAATATTCATAATGCAACATCGACGTTGTTCGATATTCTTGCTGATCATCAATCGACCGATGACGATGTTTCGAAATCAGCTGTGAATTTATTTACTCAACTTATTTTATCTGCTTACCGACGATTTATGACAGATGACGATGATGTAATACTTGATGATAGTTTTAAGAGATGTCTTGTAAATAAAGCATTCGATATTGAAGCATTACCTACACAACGTGAATTACTTTATACATTAACAAGTGCAACGTCATTAATCAAAATTCTACGAACGTTATTTATTTATGTTGATGCTGACATTCAACGACTTAAAACAACTGCAACACTCAATTCTCAACAATGTCTACAACGGTATGTAAGAGAAACATTATGTCCAATATGTGTGAGTACACCGTCGTCATCAATCAACCATGATAGTAATGCGAATGACCCATTATGTGAAAATGATTGTCGTTATGTCATAAAAACATGCTTTAACGAAACAAGCAATGCTTACATAGCGTTTGCTTCGATAGCTCAGGGTTATTCGGATGTTATTAAACAAATTCAGGAACATGCTATTGAACTGAAGGTGAAATATAGTCTTATTTTCACGAGAACAAAAAGAAAACATAAAGAAATATTTTCCCTTCTAGGTTGTTGATCGTCTTTCAAAGCTACATATTTATCTATATGATATGGTTGTGAATGCAACCAATACTGAAAAAACTTACCGCCAATTACAAAATGCTTGTGCAAATACAAATAAAAAACCATTTCAGCCTATCGTTTCATTGCCGCCAATTACAAGTGAGCGACGTGAACGTGTTAAAGAATGGAATGTATCATTATATTTTATGCTTGATCAACTGCAATCATCGATTATCAATCTTAATACAAGTCTTACACAACAGATCGCTGCTAATATTTGTTCTAATACACATTATGCTGTCAAATCAAGTCGATGTATACAAATCGATCAACATACGCCTGGGTACGTTTTTTGATAAGAAAATATTAATATGCATAAGAATTTCAACTTAAATTAACCGAATTACTCGAGAGGAAATATGTAAAGTGATCAGATAATTTCTTTCCGAGAGTCATTACATTAATAAAATATGTCAAATCATGAATTTAGTTCAAATGAACAACAAACATGTGCACTGTAAAATTAGATTTATATAATTAAGTACTTTTTTTTGTATGTTTGAAGTGTAACTGAACTGTTGTAGGGGTGTGCAGTGTCGGTGTACTGACTACGCCGGCAGTGTGCGCAGTGGAACACCGACCACACTGTCACCGGTGTCACTGAAGCACTGAAGATAGGGGACACTGACGGCCCCGGCATCGGTGTTCAGTGAAACACTGATACACCGATATCTTTCTGATTGACTAAAGACTTCAGCCAATCAAAAGCTGTCGGTTTGTCAGTGTTTCACTGACCATCGGTGCTTCAGTGAAGTCGGTGCACTACTGAGCACACTGTCAATTGAATCGATGTTCCCCTGTGCACGCTGTCGGTGTAGTCGGTGATCAGTTTTTCAGTATTTACGCCGACACTGCACATCCCTAAACTGCTGTCGATCATTACCTGTTTAGAGGGGTTTGGTGGAAAACGTCGAAAAGGAAAATGTCGAAAAAAAGACAAAGAAAACTTCCATATATGGATATTTTCTTTGTCTTTTTTTCGACATTTTCCTTTTCGACGTTTTCCTTTTCGGCGTTTTCCACCAAACCCGTTTAGAGAGTGTGTTGATTAGGATAAAAAAAGCATAAGCAACACTTTTTTATGATCAAGAACTATTACATGTCGTTGAAATATCGATTTTCATCCTTGAGAAACATGAAATCGACTTCAATACATAGTTTTGATTTCGAGCAAGTGCATACGGCCCTCTCGGACATCCATTTTCGATTGCTCGAGGGCAAATGCAAGTCTAAAATAAAAGCGTTTTCAAGTGATACGGTTTTTACAAATATTTGTCTGAATTTCAATAATTTTTAAATCCTTCGTGTGTAAAATTATATTGGTGAAAACAGAGGAGTAATTAAATGTTGTGTTATAAATCTTTGATGAAATTCACATTATACTATGTCTCAAGAATGAGGCATTAGTTCCTTGTTTTTACTAAGCCATCGACCTATGAGAAGTCGATGATTATGTTTTAAATGTCGATGAATACGGCAACCTCAAATCGAAACATCTACCGAACGATCACTTGGGATTTGTGTTGATCTTACGCCCATGCTGATATATTTGACACCTGTGTAAGAATGAATTAGAAAGCTTAGACCAAATCTCACGGTGAAAAATAATATTTAGAAGTCATGTCGGCTTTTTGAAGAAGTACCCAAATAAGTCGTGATACATTTTAATAGAGCTGCCGCGACGGGACACTAGCAAATGCTGAGTAACGTAATGTTTCGGCATTTTTTTGAAGAAAATACTATTGTCATTAAGAATACGTCTGTGTTCTTTTGGCCTTCGAATTATTCTCTCTGCATATCCTCGTTTAATTTCATGTTGTGACAGTTAAATATTAATTCAGAGAGAACATGTAAACAATAAATAATATGAAGTTTTGTTTACGGTCGTAAACAGCCATGTGACATTCTATACGACCATTTCTTTCACAGTTTACGCATTTGAATATAAAAATCTCATATTGTCGAAACTGCCGATAGCATCATGAGAGTATAGAATTAGAAATATGAAACAAAACGTAGATTTGATACTGTCGCTCTAGCGCACCATGGCAATAAGCAATTATTTTAATCGTGCCATACATGTTCGGTTGTTTTCTATCAAGAAAATAGAGATCGACAATCGTAAAATATCGATTAATTTTCAAAACAAAACTTATCTTTCAAATTCATTTTTTTTCCACAAGATGTTATGCGACGGTAATGCGACAATAATATTATCAGATTTGATCAGTTTCAAAAGACTTCACTAACGTAAGAAGCGTATAGCCTATGTCGCGTTGCTATGAACTTGATTAACAGAAAGAATTCCAGTTAAAAAAATTCTTTTTCATATAGTGATTTAATACAATGGCCTCTTCCAACACTAGACTCAAGCTTACAAATAACATCAAATCTAGTTGTCGAATCAACACGTAATCAACTAGATGAATTAAAAAAAAAGTTGACACCTGTGCAACAAATCATTGTCTCGCTTCGACCAAAGAAAAAAATGTCCCTTTACGAATATTTGCCCGACTTTGAAGTTGATGGTGATGTAGTAGACTCAAGCAACGAGGGCGATATACAACCACCATCATTACCTGAAATATATGAAACTGAACATCAAGAATCACTTAGTGAAAAACTTTATAATGAAATAGATGCACAAACTACACGTATGTATTCATTGAATAGATCATATCAAGGCATTCGACGGCTTCATTTTGAACTCTAAAGTTAAGTCGCAAAAAATTTAGCAGCAGACGAAAGAACTGGTCGTTAGATCTATTTGACACGAGAAAATTTGTGAAAGAACAGTGTCATCATGAGTACATTCTTCCGGTTTATTGAATTATGGCCTGTCAAACGGAGCCCGCCTAGACTCGTTTGATAATGAAATTCTCTAACTTTTTCTTTTATATCACTTTTAGGCCGACTACTCATACAAACAACAGACTATATTAAAGAAAATGGTAACAATCGCTCTCAATTAATGACATACAATATCACATTACATTTACTTGTTTTTCTTGTTTCGGTCATTCACCAAATCTCGTTCAGTCGTCAATGAACAAGATTTTGAATCATGAGCTTGTGAAGCCTTAGTTTTAAATAATTTCTTCGTTGAATTCTGTACAGCAATAGCACTTATTACGTTATCATCGATCCGATATTCCTTATCTATTTTTGTTTTCTTGTTTAATAATGTCCGGTGTTCTGTCGAATATTCGCCCTTCTTTTTTCTTCTTCTTCTGTTTTGCTACTACCATGAACAGTATAGATATTTTGCACTCAATAAAAGTCTTCTTGAATATTGATGTCAAAACCAATACTATTGTTTATTTCACATGGAAACAAGAAAGAATTCAACTCATTGATTCGCTAATTCAAAATCGGAAGAGAATTAAAATCTGAAGCTTTTCATCATCGGAAAATTCATTTCCTTGTTGAAACTCATTAATTTGTATACAAAGCGATCTCTCTTCCGTTGCCTTGTTTGATAGAAGAAGAAGAAGAAGAAGAAGAAGAAGAAGAAAAAGGCTATAATTTTTCATCCTTTGTTAAGTAAAAAAAACCTATGAATAAATCTTCTCTATCATACAATCAAAAAGACATTTTCGATAATAAAACGCTTGACATTCTTTGAATGATTTCACACGTTACAAATCTGTTTTTATAACTGTCATATGGGTATGTACCCACAATCAACTAGCACTTTATTCATTTATTTCTCAGTCGACAGTTAACTTCCGTTACTCAATATTTTTTCTAAATCTTTTTGTCTCGAACAAATTTTGTAACATGATAAAAGTTCATTATGTTATTCTGACAGAGAAAAAGAAACAACAAGACTAAGAATGTTATCCTGCATACGATTAGTGGACTATTTTAAGAAATTTATTTCCACAATAGGAAAAAGAAACCTTTATAAAACCTAATTAAGCAAAGAATCACTGATGCATTATTATGTATCATTGTCTGTGTAGTTGTTAAACTAAAAATAAAGATCAAATAAGGATCAGCAATTTGTATGTGATGTTTAAAAGATCATAAAAATTCGAACGAACTATGCTATAGAAAGAATTTTCAATAATATATTATAATTAAGATGGAAAATATTTTTTTATTGGCATTGATATCAAATGAGATCAAGTCGATAATGTTGATCTCATCTGACTATAATCGGCGAATTATTCAATGAGTCGATTAGTTTGATCTGGCAACATTGACTCATATCGACAGAAACTAAATCATTTTTCATTTGCCTCTAATATAACAGTCGATAAAATGTCATATTGACCTTATCATAAATACGTACATTGATTTTTCTTTTCAAATTCCATGTTTATATATGTATGCTCAAGATTTTTCCATTGTTTTGAAAATAAGAAAAATTGATTGTCGATTCGGTTCATGCATGAATTTTGAATTTGAATATTTGCGTTCGATAAAATAATTAATAAATTAATTTACATGAAATATTTGCATTTTTCTCTCTCTCTCTCTCTCTCTCTCTCTTATTTTGTAATAAAAAAAAGAACAACAATCTAATAGACAGAAATGGAATATGACTTATTCTATATGTTGGTAAATTGTGTTTCTTCCTCAGTCTGATTTTATTTTATTTGAAATATTCGATGACGACGATGTTGATGACGATGTGAGACATAGACGTTTAACGGCATCAGCATGACATGATTTACGTTTCTGTGACATTATTGTACGTTGATGCACGAGAGTTTTTGTTCGATTTTCTTCATTTTCTATAATTACCGGTAGAAGTGCATTATTGGTTGACGATATTTTAATTAGTGAGTGAATTAAATCACAAAAAAGTTTACGCGATTGTACAAATGTTGAACGTATAAGTGCTGAACGACGAAGACTTTCTGTATTGCGCGTTGATTGTAATTTGTCAGTAGATATTTGCATTATACGAATGCAATAAAATAGATCATCCATGTTTTATTATTTATCTGAAAATGAAATGCAACGGTAAAGTTTTTTGTATTTCTTCTTCTTCTAATGGCATTGTATGTGTCATTCTTATGTCGTTGTTTCATTTTTTTGAATATTCTTACATCATTCATTCATGTCAAACAAAACTACTGCGCATAGTAATTTCTTTTTTTTATTCCTACATAGATATGAGTAACAGGGAATGCTACTCTCTGGTACACATATAACACAAAAAAAACAAGCAACTGACGGTAGTAACAGTGGATGCGCGCCATTACTCTTCTTTTCATTCTGTCTTTCCGAGATGATTTTTTAGTAATAGAAAGCAAAAAGAAAGTTTTTTTCTTAGACTTTTTCTCTTCTTTTTTTTCTTCTCTTTCCTTTATAGATCAATCGATTATATCGATAGTCACAGAAGAAAAACAACAAAAAACAATAAAAAAAAAAGTTATGTAGATCTCTTTTTTTCTTTCTTTCTTTCTTTCTTTCTTTCTTTCTTTTCAATAGGATTCAGTATATAATAAATAGCTTCTAGTTTCTTCTTACATCTATCTTAGAAATTAATAAATCTATAAGTGTTTCAATTGTTCAAGTGATGTATGAAGATATAATATTTCATTTTCTTTTACACTCGACAAGTTTTTCTTGTTGTGTTTTTTCTTCTTTGCATCGGAATTGTTGAGACTATGAAAGCTAAAAGAAGAAAAGTTGTTTTTTTTTTTGATTAATAATTGAATGTTTAGTCTACTTAAACTTGTATAAAATTCAAGCAATGTTAATTTAACAAGACTCTTACTTTCTCATATGTTGGGGTGTGTATTTTGCTTAACAATATTTAAATAACGTTAATGATAATTAAGTATGTTCTCTTGCTTCATTGCAATTAATATGTTTTTCTTCGATTTTGATCTTCACAGTTGTTCAACTAACACATTGTGAAATATACATAAAATGATTATGTGAAAACCGCCTTTTGTTTTTTCTTCTCCTTTCCCTTATCATAATATTTGGAATCAACACACATACACATCCGTAAAAGTGTTGAATGAATACCTGTTAGTTTTTTTTCTTTTCTGTTTCTTCTTCTTCCTGCATGTATTCACTTCGAACAAACATATATTCTTTGTCTGTCTCAATTTCTGAATCAAACCTTTGAGTAGACATTAACAACGATAACAAAAGAACCGAGAGAGAATAAACGATGAGAAGATAAATTTATATTATAGTCAATACACGCACGCACGCACTTCATTGATTATGCGCACACCATCTTTGTCTTCTCAATCAGCTACTTACCATCTTCTTTCGCTCCTTCCACACGCATACTGCTTTGCTTGTCGCTGTCTAGTTTTTGCGTGCTTTCCGTGTAATTATGAAATTCTAACTGAAATAAATGAAAACGAGAGAAAGAGAGAGAGAGAGAGAGAGAGTGAGGAAAAACGTTTTTCTACACATCCATGCCAGTTAATAGATTTTTTTTTCTACGAGTTTAAGAAGAAAATTCCTTTCTTTTCTCGACACATTCAAAACAAACAAGATAATACTGTTAAATTACCTGTAAGAACAATAACTCGTTTATTAACAACTACAGTAAAATCGTCCGCTCGTCCGTAAAATGTCAAGCTACTTATCTGACAAAGCTCAATATCGATTTGGATACAGCATGAAACGAGCAGAGGACGTGTGACATGTACATGAGACAAATAAATACAAATATAAGAACGTTGAGTGCACTATATATATATATATATATATGGTGTGTACACACACACACACACACACACACACACATTTATATATATATAGAAAAAAAATTGAATGAATGTTTCAATTTACTTGGTAAATGTCATCATTCAATATTGTCACTCAAGAGAAAGAGAGAAACATCAAAACAATAACAATACTCATTGCATTCGGATTATTAAAAATATGTGTGTTTACCATCAAAGTAACAATTTTGATTGTTTGATGATGTTAGCAACTTCGCACAAGAGCTTTGATGAATCAATCAACACATACACGCACTAGATTTGCCTATATATATATATATTTACATAAGCAATGTCGTGAATAGATAACATTATGATAAAGAAAAAAGATTTCAACATAATTAAACTCTATATCTATTCATAGTAGAAAATGTTTTTCACGAAATACTACAACTGCGTAGAATATATTGCATTTATGAATCATTACTTGACAATAAATGTAAACTAAATCTGAAATAAACTATCCGCATCATTTGTAATTAAGAACAGAGGAAAAACGCACATACATGTAGCACAATCGCTACGTGTGTGTGCGTGAATCTTGATGGTATGACATGCGTGTGAACGTGCTAGAAACTAAACTCTATTAGCGTTTACATATATCATAGTTTGTTAATGTCGAATGCTTAATATATCTCTCTATGACAGCGTATACAAATCAATGTTCCTTTTTTTTTGTCTTTTAGAAAACTTCTCTGTTTATTAATACGTGAACATTTTTATATTGACACTTTCATTTCTAAAAACAGACTTCTTTGTCATTCGATTATCTACTTACATTACAAAGGTGCTCAAAATGTGGAACAGATTTTGTTTTCTTTGCTTTTTTTATTTAGGCAGTGCAATGTACTCTTACGTTAGTATAGCTGATTAATTTTTAAAAAGAAATAAAATATGGCATATTGCAAAGAGTACAAAAATTTTTTCATGAAACAACATTTGCGCTACAAAAAGAAAATGATAAAATTTTGAAAGTTGGCATTGAATCACTTACGTATTAGTTTTCATAAATACGACTCGTTAACATTGACATACAAGATTGCACGAAATTCTAGTCATCTTACCAATACATACGGATAATATTTCTGTGTAATTCATATATGTGTTGCATAAAGAAAAAACCAGAGTATATATCGATGCCGATAACTACGAGGATAACGTTCTTGCATAGATTTTTTTGTTTCGGAAAAGAAAACAGCATCAACACTTTATATATATCATTGTTCTTCGTTCGTATGCAAACATTGCCAAGTATTTGAACACTCTCTGTCGCTCGTTCTCAGAAAGACAAAGTTATTGACATAACTGTTTTTTCTTCTAAGAAAAATCTGCTATGCACATTATCCATTAATATATATAATATATTATTTAATTATATATAATAACAGTTTCTGTATTTTTCTTCGTATGTAACACTTGAAAGTATGAAAAATGTCATAAGTGACAACTAATTTCTATTCATGAAGTTTAGCACCTTTTGTCTGCTATTTCTACGGGTCTCATGTATGTATATGTTAAATAGTATAATTACAGAAAGTATTTTGATGAAGTCATTACTTTATTAATAGAATAAATTCGTCTTAGACTCATAGGAACGTAACCCATTTTATTCTTGAAATATTAATTATTTTCTTACTCGAAGAAAATTGCCTTTGAAAGAAAAGACTTTCTATCAATATTAATGAAATAAATTAACATCCTAAAGATTCTCTTGAAGAAAGCAGATGATCATTTTTTTTCTTCTTCTGTGATAATAAACAACCATATTGAACTAGTCTCTAGATAATTGGAATATGATAAATTATGTATGGAAAATAAAAATTTAGATAATGACTTGAGGAAGAAAACCATGGGGAACACAAAAAAAAGGTTTCAGAATATTCTTCTTCTTTCTCAACTCTGGAAATTTGTATAACTTAAAACAAATAATTTATAGTTTACTGGAATGTTTTACGCAAGCAGCAGTATAAAAAATCAGACTGAAAACTATTAATAATTGCTGTACTTAACGTTATAATTGCCAGACTCTTGAGTTTAATAAGTCTTTTTTTCTAGCTCTTTTCGCATCTCAACAATTACTAATTAAAGCGTTTAGCATTCAAGAAAAGAATTTTTTGTTGTGGCATTGGTATACTTGTCGTTAATTCAATCGACAACAATAACAGTTTATTTGTTGATATTGTTGTTCGCAGCATGTGTAGTTTTTGAGAGTTTCCTAGTTGTTGACATATTTTTGTGACATTTTCTATTCTCTCAGAATCACTAACAGTCTTTTATATATAAGATAGAAATTAGGAAAAATTGCAGAAAAGAAAACATCTTATAAAACAAAAAAAAATAGCAGGTATCAGCGCTTGTTGATATTTGATAAGTGTGTGAATATTATATGAAACTCATGATGTTTGCATTTTTTGACATCGTCAAAACAAAGGCTGGATACAATTACTTTTCTAAGATAACTCTAATGTTTGTTTCTAGTCCTTGATAAATATACAAACGAAGAGATCAAATTACGGTTCGTACCAACTGCCATGCAATAGTGCACTTTAGTTTTGTAGTTAATATCTTCTATGGTATTTTCAAGAGCTTTCTATTTTTTATTAAAAAAAGATATTTAATGGAAAGCATTGAGGTGTAACTCTCTTTTTTTTTCTTTTCAGTTTAATGAAATACGCTAAGTGACCTACATTCTTGCTTATGGTTTTAAGACTAAAAGGATGTAAATGGGAACTTGGTTCTAGTTGATTACATAGAATGTTTGCAAAAAAACCATCAAAGTCGATATATATTTCTTCTAGTTTATATTTATAGTAGACAGTTTGCCCTTTAGTAGTTCCTATACATATATACACATACATGTATAGGCAAGCTTGACGGACACGCAGCGAGAAAATATTTATCTGATATTTTTACAAAAGATTCCATCAGTACATTGCTGCTTTAATGCAGCATCTACTTTACAATCTAGCTATCGTATCTTTAAGATTTATGAGATTTTGTTGATCACCCGTAACGACAATCAAATGGAGAATAATGAACGATCGGAAATTTTGTAGACAAAAGATTGCGTGATGAAACATTTTTTTTGATAATAACGACCGGAATAAAATTTTTTCCTTGTCGGTTACATTTCTGAAGGCATCTTCTATCGTTTTTTGCTGATGGCTCGGCGTAAAAGTAATTAATCGTCGTAACTCCGTTTATTCTATGCTTGAATAGAAATAGAAAAGCGCCTTGTAAACGATTATCTTGAATTTGCTCGAAAGTAAAAATGTCGAAAGCAAGAATGTCAAAAATACGAACATTGAAATAAAACCTTGTTGTAAAAAAAGGAATTTTAAATGAAGACTGCCTGGAAAGTGTGTGACGAAGATGTCATTATTTCACAAACGAATATTGACTTGTCTTATGGTAAATTTATGATACATCTATCAGACTATTATTCATTCAGTACAAAGAAATGGACAAAGAAGAATACGAATAAGAATCTTTAATCATTCATTATTCGAGAAACAAAATAAAAGTGAGAGCCCCCTGCGATGTTTAGTTAATTCGGCAATGTTAGTTTCATATAATTATTAAGATTAAAACGAATAATGATTCTTCTAATAGTTGATATTTTAGATAGAATCAAATAATGTATTATATATATNATCTTTAATCCTTCATTCTTCGAGAAACAAACTAAAAGTGAGAGCCCCCCTCTGATTCAATATCTATCATCTACGGTGATTGTTGAGATTTCATTAATTCGAGTAAAGAAGGTATAAACTTGAATAACCATCTCGTGCACCGAAGTCGACAGACACAAGAACAGTAGCATTACACAGTCAAATAAAGACGCTGTATGATATATATGAGTGAATTGCAACTTTCTGGTACATTTTGCGTTTTAGCTGTATTTGTCTAATAACTTTCTTCCCTCTCAGCCGATTTCGATAATTTTTTCATCAGTTATTAATCCTAGTATGTCCTACTGGCACACAAAATTTCAGCTCTCTAGTTCATACAGTCGCTGAGTTATAAGGGAAACATGACAACAAAATGTTAGTTTTTACTGACACGTGAGAAGAAAAATGAATTTTTGGACTATAGAATAGCAAGAGAAAAAATATTTAAATAGGCTATTTCGTACAGCGTTCAATGCTCTATCAAAGTATATTACCGATTTAAGTTTTATACGTCATTCTCTTGTTCGTCCAACGTTCACATTATTTGACAGACACTTTGTATTTTTGTGTAGAATGACACAAACGTGATTACAGTTCGACCAGTGATAAAGCTGATGACGCAGAGATTATACGAAAGGAAAGATAACTCTTTGAGTCACAAAATGGTAAGAAAATTTTTTGTTGTTGTTATCTTTGCTTATCGATAAAGATAAGAACACTTCCTGAAAAGAGTCCATTATACTCACTTTGTAGAATGACAATTTGAAAATTGGATGCTTTATAACTCCTCTACGATTAGTGAGATTAGGCTTAAATTTTTACTTCAGATATAAACCTACAAGGTCTATCATTGATAAAAATTTCAGCCCCGAATCATCTTCTATTTTGGAGAAATTTACATCATACTGAGAAACGTAGAATGACAATTTTTCGCGAATATTTTCAGTACGGCTCATTCAAAAATTTTTTTTTGATGCAGTTACGTGGGAAGCGATCATAGAGTATCATTTGGGGAAAAAAATGATGACCTCAAAAGCGAAAATTTTCATTCAGCATAAACATAAAAAAAGCGCACTATTCTTTAGCTTCCATTTTTATTCAAAAATTCGTACCTATCACATATAAAGACATGATCCCAGATAGAATCGTCAACATGGTTCTCAAGAAAAATAAAATTTGCTTTTTTCCAAAATTGCCGTACTCCCCTCCAGGGTTTCAGATGGATAAAAAACATTTTCATTTTTCGTGACAACTACATCGACCATTCCATCTATGATCATGTACTAATTTCTGCTATACATAAATTTTGCACTTTCAAACTGTGGTTGCTTTGGCATGAAATCATCCACCAGTAGAAAAAGTCATACATTTATAAAAGGGCCATATCGCCGTTAATAATCGATCAAGTGTCGGAAAATATTTTTTGTGTACTACTGGCATAGATTGTAATAAAATGCACTACTCAAAAATTGTATAGGTTCATTTTCATCTGTTTGTGTGAATTGCACCAAAAAGTTGCAATTCACTCATATATATATTTAGCAACTATCTCATTACACACTAGATGACGCTTTTGAATTACTTTGTAATTCAAATGGAATGAATTACCAAATAATTCAAAATAAACTAAACATTTATTCAATAGAGAAAACGCCATACAATTATACCAGGGACTACCAGGGACTAGAGGTAATTCGAATTATTTTTATCTTTTATTGCTTGTTTAATCGATAATTTCATGTATAAATTCTCCAGNATATTTATTTTTCTTTTATGGCATTCATAGCACACTGCAGACTTCCACTCTCTACAACATGCACCACAACAGAAGTGTGTGATTCAGTAGACTTTCACGGTAAATTAACAACTTCGAAATTGGAAGCTATTTCAAATGCCATCAGCACCACTAAACTATCAACTACCTGTTTTTTTAGTCTCAAACTTCTTCACAACACTTACAAATAGACAGGGTTCTGTGCGTATGACAACTTAAAACACAACCTTATCACTCACAATGAAGGTTTCAAGGGAAGAAGCACTCATGGCAATGATGTTTATTCGCTTCTTCACATATCCAGAGTGTAACAACTTCATACATAACACACGTATATATAGGAGAGAGATAGAAGAGAAACAGAGAGAGATATATTATAACAATGGAGAGAGAACAGAAGGAAGAGGAATGAGAATCATCGAAGCGTGCCATCAATATCGGCATATGGGTGCCATAGGAAGAGACACAATACTGTATATCTAAATGTGGGTGCCAGGGGAATGAACACAATACTATATATGTAAACGCGGATGATTCCAGACGAGATTAAACAAAATGGACGCTAACATCTATTGGTCAGTTATTTACTAATACATATTACTATAGATGTCTTTACAAAAATGAGACAACTCTAGTAGAAAACGTAGGTTATTTTCAGTAGAACGTGACTTTATCGTACATCAGATTTAAAAGCCTAAACGGGGTACAAAATATAAGTATCCCACAGGTACAAAATTTTCCGGGGTACCAAATGGTGAAATGGGGTATTGTACCACTGAATGGGGTACAGTTCGTAGCCCTGCCCTGGTAGTCCCTGGTAGGATTTATATATCAAATTACCTATGAGAAATGATATAGAAGTTATGTATAACCCTAGTCCCTTCTAGTCCCTGGTAGTCCCTGGTAGAATTTATAGATGAAATTACTGATTATACAAGTAATAAAAGATAAAAATAATTCGAATTACCTCTAGTCCTGGGTAGTCCCTGGTAGAGTTTATATATAAAATTACCTATAATAAATATTGTAAAATTTATGTGTAATTCTAGACCTTTGAAATCTCGTTTGCTTTTGAATAGCTTAGAATAAGATCTTTTAGAGGGTGATAATTGCATACTTGAGAAAAAAATCTCGTATAGAATTCTGCATAAATTACAATGTAGGTTTTGTTGAAATATGAATTATAAAGTAATTCATTTACGCCATTCACTCTCATTACAGTATGTGAACTCTTTGAAAGCCTGTCTTTAATTGTGGTAAAAAAAGAAGTTTTAATCAAGCAGATAGAAGATTGTTTAAAGATGGATTAACAATCATTCCCAAAAAAGTTTAAGACTGCTGTTAGTTTTCTTTTAATAACAAACGTTGTGTTTTAATTAAGCCTACTGGCTAATTCATTTTCACAAAGAAAAAAAATGTATGAAAGCTTCACCTCAGTTTCGACATTTTTAACCTTCGATATTTTTCTTTTCGACATTTTTACTTTCAACCAAATTCAAGATAATCAAAGAATGCTTTACTGCAAAAGTTTTCGTTTTATCGGAGTTGATAAAGAACATACTATTGAAAACAGCAGTGCCCAAGTTGCCAGGAGTCGGGAATTCTTTGGGAATTGGGAACTCAAAAATGAATGAACAGGAATAAGTGATGATAAACCAAAGCATAGCAACGTTATGAGGAGTTCCAAGGAACTCAGGGAACTCTGGGACTCCAAGGAACTCAGGGAAGTCAACGACTCCAAGGAACTCGGAGAAGTCAGGGAGATCACAAATATGAGGGAAATAAGAGCCTGGACTCAATTCGTTCGGGTTGGACCATCAGTATATCGAGTACTATACGTAATTGGCATGATACCTAATCGCGATAATGAACATAATTGAGTGAGGGCATATCCATTAACATAATATATATATATATATATATATGAGGTCACGGTGGTGAAATGCGCAAATTTTCTGTTCGCTCAAGAACGAGTTTCGATATTTTAGAGTGATTGTTTATTATGCGTTGATAAATTTATACGTTGAGTAAAAGTGGAATTTGAGAGCTTCCAATCGTTCGGCTTCGGCGATAGTGGGATATAGGAGAATCATGATTGATGGTATCATCCAACTTTCAAGTGACAAAAATATTTTATCTATGAAACATTTTTGGGTGCTTATATGGGTAGATAAATAGGTAAATCAGATTATCTATCTACCCAGACAGCAATTAATAGCGGGCAATATCTAAATATATATCTGTTTGTTTAGCTATTCCCCTAATGGTGTTGCAACTGCTGATAATATTTCCATTTACAGAGAAACACACAAATCTAGTTATGCCAGTCGGTGTCGTGAAACGATGACAGCCTCAGCGGAACTCACAGTACAACATCATAAGTGAGGGTGTCGCGACAGGATTGACAACCTCAGCGGGATTCATAATAGAACAAATTGACAGTGACGTTCAATTTGCCGTATTTAAGTCTAGTACCCATGTGCTTGAAGCAAAATGAATTTGGTGGAAACTTGTGAAACCTATTCAATTGGTTGGCGATAATCAGAGAAAAGGCGCGAGGAATCTCTTGTAGTGGAAAGTTGTCAAGTATATGGGAAATGAAGTTATTATTGCTGTGTCAAAGATACGGTTGTTCTATAACACACCAAGTTGGGTGTGGGTGAATCAGTTAGAACAGCAACATCCACACCGACCCCTCACCCACGTCCACAGCCTCAAGAAAAAGAGATGAACGCTCAACATTGCTCTCGCTGTAGCGACTGCCATAAAAGCATGAATTTCAACCTTGAAAGTAGCGAAAGGGGTATTGTTACGAATGAACATTCCGTAGCGAAAATTTTAATCTTCTAGAGCATATCAAATCTCTTAACTTCTGCAAAGCATACGAATTTTTTGCAAAATAGCTTACCTGATAAAGCGTGCTTCATGCAATCAGAATTTCATTGATAATGCTAGTGAAAGAACACTGCATTTTCGCACGTGAATCTTTTCTTTAGAGAAAAATGTTTTCATTTCACACGCTTTCAGCTCAAAATTGATCCTATCGACCGGTCAGGAAACCGTTGCTTTCCCAGAGCTCCATGGAGTCTCTGAGTTTCTTGGAATCCCAGAGTTCCTTGGTTTCCCTGACCTCCTGACTTCCCAGAGATACTTCACGTGTTGTGGTTTCCCATCGCTCGTTGTCGCTTATTTATTTTTGAGTTCTCAATTCCCGAAGAGGTCCTGACTCCCGGGAACTTGACCACGTCTCTCGAAGAGAAAGAAAAAGAAAAGTTAGTTCGATTCAGAGACGTGCACAGGACAGGGCGGTCCTGTTGTCCTGCCCTGCCGCCCGCCAGGACCAAGGTAGCCAACAGGAAAGACAACCCTAGTGAAACTACTCATCAAGCGAGTACGACCTGCCAGCATGAGTACACAAAAGACTCGTTGGAGTACTCGTGAAATTTTCTGTGTATCTTTAATGTTCGTGTACTCAAGTGAGTACTCGCATCAGTTAACTTTCTGAAATTCACTCGCCTACGATAGTCTGAGTACTCAAAGTAGTACTCGCTTCTGTGTTTCGACAAAACACCAATGCACTAACATGTAAAAAGTTAAATTACATTGTATAAAAACAAAATGTGATGAAATCAATTTTAAAAAAATCAAAAAAATATTTCGTGGATATGTTCATTCTATCCTTCAGTTTTAATAGATGATTCATTTTTGTCCATACAGCGATTGGATATATCGAAGCAGCTATATTTCACTTTGTGAACAGAAAGACAGACAGACACTTATCATTTTCAACTGCTCGTTTTTCGAATAAAACTAAGTATCTATTTTCAATGTAACAATAATTTGATAACTTTTAATTTCTAAATTTCAAATTAAATTTTATTTCAGATTAGTTAAGATTTTTTTCTGGTTACTAAATATAGCATCAATGATTCATGTCATGAAGTTTCTTTTTTTTTGTATAAGGATCGCTTTAACATAAATTTGTTTTCATACACGAATTGGATCAAAAATTCATTTAATAATTTTTATATTAATTGTTCGTGCTACTGAGTATACTGTATTTTAACAAATTTTAGTATTCTTTTTTCTGTAGTTTTTGTATCTGTGAATTCATAGTGATCAAATATCTTTTTCGAAAACATTGAGAATTCATTTGTCTTCAATAATATTTTATTATCTTCAATATGTGTGTTAAGTGCTGTTTTTTGAAACATAATATTTATTTGTGTAATTTATAGACAATAAAATAATGAAATATCTTAGTATTATAAACCATTTCATTGCACTAATATACTATTGTTGATAGGTTAACGAAATAGAGTTCATTTAGTATTAAAATATAGTGAACAAAGTATAAATGAATGAGTAAATCTTGTAAAAAGCTACCAGAGTACTCGGAAGGTACGTGGGTAGTACTCATAGAAAACTCAGTTTTATGAGACGAGTACTCAGCAGTCGTACTCAACCAGTCAAAATCTAGCTCGATTACTACTGATGAGTACTCGTGACATTTTCTAGCGGGAGTACTTTTTGAGTACTACCCTATGAGTACCTTCACTAGGGAAGGACAAGAGAAAAAATTAAGTCCTGTGCACGTCTCTGGTAGGAACCTTTTTGTGTATATTTTTTAATTTTAAAAATTTTGTGGTAAAACACTGCCTATTAGATATTGTTTCTTTAAATAGTACCAAATATAAGTTATTGCATTCATGCTACAATAAATCTTGTTCATACTTTTTTATTGTCGCGAAAATTCAGATGTTTTTCTATTTTATTGTATTTATAACTTCCCGTGTCGCGATTTTACCGCTCCGGTTACCGGCTCCCATCAACCACGGTAATTTTAGAAAAGCGGTAGATTTGTATGAAATGGGAGCCAATAACCGGAGCGGTAATACCGCGGTTAACCGCTAGTTTCTCCGGCACCCTTTTTTTACCGTCACCCTTTTTTTACCGTCACCATATAGGAAAAAATGATGCCTAAAATAGCCCGATCAATGACTTTTAGCAACAATTTTTTATAAACGCTCAGCGAACCGGTTAATCGAAAAATACCGGCGGTAAACCGCGGTGTTTCGCAAAACCCCCGGTTTACCGCGGTAAATTTGTGTTGATGGGAGCCGGTAACCGGAGCGGTAAAATCGCGGTAAACCGTCAATTTTACTCTGGTTTTTCCAACATGGGTTAGTAATAATTTAAAGTGTATTTGTTGTATTTGAAAATGATGTCAAATAAATTAAGCCTACTTTGATCGAGAACAGCTAGAGCTTGAAGTCCGGACTTCGGACTTATAATTAGTTTTCAGCTACTAGAAAAATCGGAATACATCAGTAACGCTAGCCAGGACATGGCTTTAACGTATTGTCCTGCCGCTCGCCAGAACGAAGATTACCAACAGTGCAAACACGCACAGGATAAGGCTTCGATTTTCGTCCTGTTCTGCCGCCCCGCCAGGACCAAGGTAGTCAACAAGACAGAGAAGGGCATGAGAAAAAATTATGTCCATGTTATAATTCGTTTTGATCTTATGAATCATACGAGATAATGCAGCGAGTTGGAAAGACCACAGAACGAAGAAAAAGGTAACTCTTCACGGGACTCGAACCACGTACCTTCTGCTATCCGCCAGATGTCCTCAACCAGTTAGATTAGAAGAGACACTTTATCTTCGTCTTATGATCGTATAAGGATCAGATCATAACAGTCCTGTGCACGTCTCTGATCCGATTCAACAAAAAGAACAAGTCATCTATAGACTTCTCATTGCTCCGTCAATGATAATAAGAGTATAAATACTATTGTTTTGCTTACATCACATATTCATATCATTTGAAAAATAACATCGTGCTATTATACCTTACTCTTGATAAAAAGATTGAATTGATCAGCGACTACGGTGATGGAGCTGGGTTATCACAACGCAAGCTATGTGAGAGATACAAGGTATCGAGGGTGTGGGTGCACTTTTATGAAATCACGTCTTACACCCACACCCCACACCCCACACCCAACCTCCTTCGCTCATTGATGCATTTGAAATGATTCGAAGGCTCCATCTACTTGCGTCTACTTACCAACCGGAACTTCATCAATTCGTCATTAATCTGAAATCAAAACATACTGATGCCTACATCGAATCAAAAACTAACCGTCAAAGTTCAATTACAGATTTCTTTCGCGACCCTCAAGACTGTAAATATGATGATAGAAAATAAAGTTAAATAAAAAACTAATCAAATATATTATACTAAAATATTGGACACTATTCAAGATATAAATACCGGTTGTATATATAAGTGTCGGTGCTGTCTGTTATGTTGCTTGTGAAAACATTAGTAATCAGTATATATTAAAAATAACTCTATAACGCGGACACCTCCGTAAGATGGATGATTTTAAAAAGTCCTGTGGGCGCACATCCAAGGGAGGTTTTACTGTATTTAGATAAAAATCAGTCTTAATAACAAACAGGTAAACGTCATTATTCGACTAGCTCTATAGTGAAACCAATTCTAGGCTTTTTCCCCGCCGAAAAAAGAACGACACAAAAAAATGACGTTTTTTTTTTCTGCTTATAACAAGTCATGACAACGGCAATGTTTGATTTTCGATACAGCTAATATATTTCGTCATCATCGTAAACCTTTTTTTTCCAAGTAAAAATATGCCTGCATCTTGGTTTCCAATTTGTTGTAAATCACGACAATCAGTTCTATATAAAGCTATGTACGCTCGAAGAACATTATTCCAACAGTTGATATACCAGTTTAAATCTTATCGAATAGATCAAACAGATTTCGACAAGTTATTTCGCATACGATTGATATTTGCTATAATATATATTAATAATGTGCTTCAATCCCAAGGAAGACGATGGTTAGAATTGATTAATGTAATTTATTGGTTGTTACTGTTGTTTTTTTAATTTTAGCAAAAGCAGAAGAACTATTGATCAATAGTAGCACTCAGGTTTGTAACTTAGATTTTTATTTCATTGCAAAATACTAATAAATTTTATGTTTTTAGACTGATACTACATCTACTGTCACCTATTCAGTCAACAGCAACTCAGATACAAATAGTTCTTCAACAAGCTGAGCAAATCACTGTTCTAAATACTTGGCAATGCATTGCATTTTTACATTAAACCATCGCATGACTGAATTATTGAATCATGGCCAAGTCGCTTATCATTGAGAATTAGTCAAATCTTACTCTGTCAATTCTGTCAATAGTTGAATATAATGCTTTTTGTTTTTTGTTTTATGTTTTATATTCATTGGGCTGATTGATAAGATTCTTCTTTGTCATAATTTTCTGTCTGTTTTCTTCATTGAAAATAAATACTTGAAGATGAAATTTTTAAGTGATCTTATAGATAGATTCGTAAAAAAGCGGAAATTTTGCAAAAAGAATAAAGCTGATAGATCAATATTTTTGAAAGGATTAAAACAATTGATGAAGTGGAGTCTATAATACAAATTGTTCGAAGAAAGTAGTCAAATACATAAATATTTGTTTATGTCTTTCGATAGGACATCTATAAAAAAAAACTTTTTGCAATGAAGAGTATTTGACTTTTGATAGGACCATTTTGAGGAAGAAATTTCTTTCTGTTGCATTGATTTAAATATGATGTTCAAAATATATAGCTATGAAATAAATCGATACGATACAGATTAATATAAATATAATGCTCGTTTCTCTAAACAAATCTAAGCCCGTCAAAAATTACAAACAATCACCTAGTTCAAAGTCCATTTGTTTTTATCTGTTCCTTCTTTCCTATTTGCTTTCGCTATCGGAGGGTGTGCTTCTTTAATCTAATCATTTCGGTAGACGAAATACTCAACATAGTCCCATTAACCACACTCGACGCAGTAGGATAATGCAATGACATCTATACTTGGCCTATCTTAATTACTTTGTTAGTATCAAACTTGCGATAAGCGTTGGCGTTGAAAGTCATACCTATGATATTTCGATATTTTAAAGTATTAATGACATCATTCGACCTTAGTCATTAATAGACATGAAATCATATCTGTTAACCTACAAATCTCCAATGAAAACATTTCGAAATCATATACTATAGATAATTCACTGATTGTTTTCAAAAAGAAAGTACAACCAACCGTCAATAATCAAATTTGTTTATCGACATATACAGGTGGATAAATTCCAACTTAATAATATGCTAAATTTAAATGATCCTTCCACGCGTACTAGCCCATCGTGTTATTTGTGTCTGACGAAAGTGAAAATCATACATCGTATTCTTTCGACCATAAATTGATTCGTTTATTTTCAGAAGGCTATTCGAGGCAAAATCATGATATCCGAATTAATAAATCCTGCTTTTGGTTTCTTGGAATTTTCGTAAATCATGTCTATTGAGACTATATATAAGCGTAGATATTTTAGGTGTACATCTGCATTATAAACTTCTGATTTCAAACTAGATATTAATTACAAAATGTTCGATCCATCCTGCGATGGTAAGTAGATTTAAGTTGAATTGAAATCAATTCAATTCTGTTTTTAATTTAGAATTATTAAATGATTTATGTAGTAGTGGTAATACTCAGGTAAAGAAATATATAATCTGAATTTATTTTTATTTATCTAAAGAAAATATTTTTCTGTTTGTTTTCCAATAGAACAATGATACTACAACGGGTATAGAATTCGTACAAAATAATAGTCCAACAACGAATTGATATTACATGTACAATGGATACTAGCAAAATGATATATTTAATCAAAAGACCAACACATTGGGTGACACGGGAGCAATCAAAAAGGCACTACTACTGGTGTATTTAGGTCAAATTTTTTCTGTCTAATAGAGTCATGAAAATATTTTTATAAATAAATGTCTTTCTTTCTTCTATAATCTATTTATTTTAAGAATAAAAAAAGTGCAATAAGATAAAAGATGATAATCTAAATTATTGCGTGTAGTGAATATTGAAAAGCGAAAAAAGAAATATAATCACTGGAGCAGAAAAACAAACAAAAGGAGACGAAGAAGCAAAACTACTGCTTTTTATATTAGACTAAAGATTGCAGATATGAAGTCAGTTCAGATATCTATTTAGAAGACACGATTTGAAAGCCAGTCAATATCAAATGAAGCTATTTGTTCGTTGTTTGTAAGAAGATACATGGATGTTTCGCAAAGATTGTTCAATGCAAATATTAAATCTAAATAAATAATTAAAATGTTGGTTTTTCTCATAGAAAATTTCGTATCTGTAAAATTCCGATTAACTCTACTCTGTTCACTTAAGAATCTCATCATTTCTTTTCATTCTCCAGTTTTGAAATACTAGCATAATTAATTTGTTTTTTTACCATCAAGTGTCCATGGCGTAATGTCATTGGTTTGTGCTCCTCTAATATCATTTAATTTACTGATAATTTCTTCCGAATTGTGTATTTGTAATAAGCGAAGCAACTGAATAGTGCTATAAAAGAAAGTATTGAAAAGAAAATCAAATGTTACTTTCTTTCCCTCTTACTCTTCTCGTGTAATTAATCCGTTGTGATTCGAATCGAATAAATCGAACCATCTTTCAATAGTGTACTTAGAATAATATCCACTAGTAATAATCGGTAGAAAGCTATCACGAAATTCAATCCAATTTATGAATGAATCTAAATCAATCAATTTTCATAGAATATTAAAAAAAATATTTGTTTTTTCAGACCTCTATTTTTTAGAAACAATTCAATAAATAATTGTAAATCATCAGTTGACATATTGATATTATTATTGATAAATTCAGTCTTTAATTCTGTTGATAAATTTTCTCTGTTACTATTCAACAGTTTATTATCAGAGTCAGCACCTACAGTTTTGAATATTATGGCAAGTACTGAAACGAAGAAAGAAAAAGAATAGAAAATAACAAACCGAGAAAGTTAGTTTTTTACATGATATTTCTTTGGTGAATTTATCATTAGTTTTATTTGGAAAATTTATAATTGGTACTTCGAACGATATTGTTGGATTTTGATTAAACCATTGTTTATGCTCAATTTCTTCTGGTAGAACATTTTCATTAATATTCTTTGTTTTTTTAATCGCTTCAATCAATTCTATCAAAAAATAAATAATTAATAATAAAAATAAAACATTACTTCTTTTATAAGATAAATATCGTTGAAAAACTATCACATGTTGGTACTATTTAAATTGGGCCTCAACTGATGATTCCTCATATTTTTCTTTTCCCTACCATCAACACTTAATTTCCCATCATGATCAGTATCGTATTCATCCATGATGTTCTGTGTAAGACCAATCGTATGGTTAACTTGCAGAATTTGAAGTATTTCTAGAAAGAAATTTTTTTTTGGAACTGTAATTAAACCGAAAGGAAAAAAACACATGATATGTTTTACCGGTTATTTCTTGTACTGATAAACGACCGTCTTTACTAGTATCGAATAAATCAAACAAATTTCGAATATGTCGTTCTGTATAACGACCAGTTATAATAGGAAAAAGAATATCACGAAATGCAATCCAATCAAGTGAATCACGACGATCTTATTGAAAAAGAAAATAGATTATTGTGATTTTGATTTTTATCTTACTCGCTTGAGCAGCGGATTCTACAATATATTTTCTAATTATACTGTCGAATAATGACTGTATAAAGTAATCACGAAATTCCAGACGATCAAGTAATTTAGCTGATAAATCATTATTGATTTCTACTAAATGTTCATCATTAGCTAGTTCATGAAATACATAACGAAGATCTATAATAAAATAATCGATTTATAGCTATTTTAACATCTCAACTCATTCAATGGTGGCAATCTATATCTGGTATTAGACAAGTTCTATGAATTATACGAACCTTCCATGATTGCTGCCAAACTTGGATCGTCTTCATCATCGGATATTGTTTCAACGTTTCGAGAAGTTGGTTTATCAACTTTAAAAAAAAACACACTTTTATATAAAATTACAATCATAATTACCTTCTACGCCAGTTGAGGATACATAAATTGGCAAGGGCTCAGGCGTGTCCGGTAGTGGCAAAGGATTATTTTCATTTGCATTATTGTCAACAGTATCACTAGTAGTTATTGTTGTTGCAATACGGGAAACTAAACTATTTTCCGATACTGGATCTATGAGAGAAGAACTTATTTCTTCTTCTCGTTGTATTTGTTCGAGTGTTTCATCTTGTTTTAATTCTGAACTGTTATCATCATCAAGCACTATAACTATAAATGGTAATGAAGAACTTTGTTTTCTTTCTTCTTGCTGAATACTGGCTGATAATAATTCTGAGCCGTTAAGTGTAGTATCAATGAAAAATTCATAGTCTTTTTTCGATGACAGTTCGTTAGAAAGTATCGACGGATCAGATTCATTGTCGCCGATTTCTGTTTCATGAATTACGTATAATGTTGATTCTTCACGTTCAAAATTATCGTCTGTTTCACCCAATGACGCATTCGATTGACTTTTTACATTGTATACGATTTCTAAATGAAAGAAATTGGATTAGTTTAGATTATACTAAGTAACTTACTTTCTGATTTTATTTCTTGATAATCATCGTCAGAAACTGGAGCAGTCTCTGCTTGTATATCAATAGTTGTTGTCATAGTTGACGAAGAATGCAATGTTTCCATATCAGTTGATATTGCTGCAGTTTCTGAAGAAGTAGTGATTGGTAGTGGTTGATGTAGATCAGAAGCTGCTTGTTCGTAGTCAATAGTCATTGGTATAGAAGAGCAAAGTGGTGGCCTTGGAGTATCTAATGGTATTGTTGACGCTTCTGAAGATGTTGACAATGATAGTTCGTGATCTTCAGAAGTTGATTCTTGATATTCTGTAGTTGTTGATGTATTAAGTGAAGATAATATTTGATTATCTGATGGTATCAATGGAATTTCTGTAGTAAGGGAAAGAGATGATGGCTCATAAAGAGTAGACTCCGGTTGTGTATATTCGGTGGCTATTAGAATACTAGATGAAGCAGGTGATTTTTGAATGTCGCACGATGGTTCTGAAGAAACTCTTGATAATATGAAATGTTCTTCGGGAGTTATTAAAGGCAATTGTTGCGTGTCTGTAGCTATTATAGTGACTGGCGATGGTAATCTTTGAAGAGCACTTTCAGAAGTTATTGGATCGCCCTGAACTGTTGGAACTGCCGGTAAAGTTTGAAATTCATGTGTAAATGCTGAAGGTATTTGATGAGCTTCGAATAAGACTTGATTCGTATTGGTCGGCGATATGTCTCTACTTATCGATAATGAATCAAGTTCACTGGATGTAGCGGATGATTGTTGGCATGAAGAAAGTGACGATTGGTCATCTCGTACTACGGGAGACGATGACGTAGAAGATTCTTTCACTTCGGAACTTTTTGAAAAGGTCCATAAAGAAGACTGCTGAGATTCAAATGGCGAAATCAATTGATCTTCTGTAAGAATAGCTCTTGGAATTGAATTAAAAGACTTTACGTCACATTGTGGGCTGATATTGAGGCGTATTCTATCTCGATCTTGCTCTTGGTTGTGTTCACTAATTAATTGGATTTTAGCGTTTGTTGTTAAAATCTTCTTTTTTGAAAGACAAAAATTTGTTGAAATTCAAATGAAAAAAATTCTTTTTATACCTCTTCTTGTTGATCATTAAATGTACCTTCATTGATACTAGTTGTTCTATCTATATAAACCAGTATGTTTTCAATTAGAAAAAGAAAAGATCAACAAATCTATATCAATCTAATTTTCTTTCTTTTCACTATGTCCTTCAAATTAAACAAATACAGAAATCTCCCATACACCTATGTCAAACTAAGATTCAATCCATATAAATGCATTCTATACAAATGCACAGCAAGTATCAGGCGAACGGAAGAAAACTAGAACAGATGATGATTACAAAAATGTCATAAACTCAAAACTATTTGTTTGAACGATTGTAAGTCAATTACATTGAGTGCTTCTTTATTTATTCAGTCATACTTATCTTCTTACCTGTCAGTACATTAAGATTGCTTCGTAGTAATGTTGTTGGTCTTCTTAAATTAGTGATATTAGTCGACGATTGTTTCTGATATTGCTTTCGTCTATGTTCACTTTCTAAAACTCCACGGTAGAGTGCCAATTCAAATTTCAAATTTCGATCATATTCGGCTAAATGATTTAATTTTTCTTTGAATGAGTGTAATTCAATTGTACTACATTCAATATCACGATCTTTAGATTGTAACTGTTGTATGCGTTCTTCACGTAAGAAACTTAAATTGGCTTCCTAAAATTATTTCTTTTTTATTACAAAAAATAAACAAAACAAACATACCATCGTCAATACTCGTTCAGATAATGTAGAATTATCGTTTTTAAGTGTTGCTAATTCTTGTGCAACGGCATGATATTCATCTTGAAGCTGTTGATTTGATGTTGTTGTATCGTTCGTTGTTTGATTAGATGTAAGACTTCCTTCAACATTTTGTAATATTTGGCTATATTCATTTTCAATTTGAGTTATTTGAGCCGTGTTAAGCTGATTAAAATCTTCACGTATATTAACTATTGATTCATTTAAACTTGATAGAAGATATTCATTAGCTTCTGTTTCTGCTGCTATAATGGTTTCATGTTCTTCATTGAGAAATTCTTTTGTTTGACGCATTAATTGAACTTCTTCTTTTAATGTTTGGATTTCAAACTGAATTAAAAAACATTAAAGAAAATTTAGAAAAATCCGAAAGTTTACTTCAGTTTTTGATCGTTCAACGTATTTCTGTTCCAATTGTACTTGTAGATTATCAACTGTATCCATGGATTTTTGATGAACTTGTTTTTCTTTTTCGACATACTTTAAACAACTTTGTAGTTGTTGGTTTAATTTAATAAGTTCATTATGAGCGGAACATTCTATCTTCTGTAAAACATTCAAACGTTTAGTCTGCTCTTTTTCATTACTGGAAACAAAACTAATTCTTCGTTTAAATTCTTCAGTTTCATTGAAAAAGCGTCGTGCACGTGATTTAGATGCATAACGTTGAATATGACCATCGGTTAGTATTCGGCTATGCTCATGAAAATCTTGTGGTAAACGTTTCAATTGATTTTCTAATGATAAAATATAATTTGTACGTATTTGTTCAATACTTTCTTGTAATTGACGGTTACCATCGTCGATTGTTTTTAAATCACCTAAATAAGTTTGAAGATCTGCATTAAGATTGCGGAATTCTTCGGTTTGTAAATTATATGAAATACGAAATTTCTCAGCATCAGAAACCACATCATGAAACATTGCTTATCGACTTGTTTTCTTTTTCAGTAAAAACGAAAGAGATACTAAAAAATCTAAAATCAGACAAAGAAAAAACAATGAAGGCGATGGGCACTGACGTAAATAATTTGTCAAATAATAATTTTACTTTTTTTTCTAACTCAATCTATTGAAAGTTAAGACTACAAATAGTCTAGATTGCGATTGTGCTCTCTCTTTCTCTTCTTTTGCTCGTGTAAGTTTAAAGAGAAAAAAAAGAGAAAAGAAAAAAGAAAATGTCGTCATTGCTACCTTTTTTCTTCTTCTTTTGTTGTATGAACTGGAAAACAAGACAATGAACCTAAAGATAATTTTCTAACATATTGATCATTGATTATTTTCTTGCTGTCAAACATATCAATAGTTAATTGACACCAACAAAATGATTGATCTTGACTATTAGTTGTTAACAGTCTCGTGAGGAATAAACCTTTTGTCAACTTAATTATATTGGTTTCAAAAGCGAAGAGAAAAAGAAAATATTGACTATTATAAATCGCCTGTTGCATTATATTTCTATTTTATAAGCAAACTAATGAGATTTCAACAGTAGAGCTGTATAATTAATTTTTATCGCATCGAATGGCAGACAATAAAATCTAAGATCAGTTTTTAATATGCAAATCGAAATCCGATTGCAAGGATTAATATCATATGTGTCAGACAATCTTTTCTTTTTTCATATTTTTCCTTCAATCTAAAATCTACTTGCCTTTCTAAGGACATCATTTTTTTAACAAATTGTAAAACAAGAAACACAACAAGGCCGTATTTCGGTATTTTTTCTTGTCCATTTATTTAAGATACAATACACGGATTGAATCATATCATCTCACTAGTAAATTTTGCCAACAACTCTACGACATATAAAACATGTCCGTGTCGCGACACCTAGTCCATTATATATATATACAATAAGGCCTATTAGTAGGTAATAGATCCGTAAGAAATATGTATTTACTTATCGTTTTCGTGATCCCTTCTACCTATATTTACTGCTACATAGACACATACATACGAGTATTCGTGATGTTTAATGACTTAAAAAGTCAGACATACTGTAATTTTCACGCCAAGGTAAAAGATAAAATAATGTTATATGAAACTGAACGAAAATGACATCCGAGATGAAATCAACATTTTCTAGGAATAGAAGTAAATGTTCTGGAAAATCAACTTCTTAGCAATGAATAATAGAAGAGTTTCGAAAATATTTTAGTCCCTACGTGTTGTAATATTGAGTCAACGAAGAACAGATGATGTCGAAGGAAGAAGAGGCGAACGCATGATTTAAAAGAAAAACAAATATAATAAAAATAATGTTAATAAAAGCATATGCACCGATAAAAAGAAACACTTTAATTTACTATGAGTATGCCATTATTGATTATCTTGAACCACGGAACAATATGGCAATGTGTACTCATACTAAAACATTTTAAACAGATAAATTTTATGCACATAGTTCCGCCAGTGAAAGTTTCTTCATCTTTCAACAACTGGCTGTAGAAATCTGCTTTTTTCCTTCGTTATAAGATCAAAAGCAATAACCAAGCACACTAAAACAAATATTTGATGTACGTCAGTAGTAGACTATTTTTTACTCAAGGTTGAAAATTATAATTAAATCGTGCCATAAGCGACAATAGCGAAGTCTCTAGGCTTCTAGATTATGTATTTTGTGTGTTAATGATGACTAGCTTAAACGAGAAATAAAACAAGATAGACAGTTCGTTGGATTAATTAAAATCTATGTTATTTAGAGTCAGAGGTGTATAATTTGAATTGAAATTTTCAAGAAATAGACATTCAATCGATGACTTTGCATATAGAGTTTTGTATCTGAGTCAAATTTTCTATTTTGTTCTATTCGATTCATTTGGACATTTCCTAATATCTTGCTTTAATCAGCACTTTAGCGGCTTGCGATGAAGACGAAACGAGTTTTCTTTAGGCAGACTATTTAGAAAATAGGAATAATCATCTTTGTAACGAATTGGAATGTTCGTGCATAGTTTGAAATACTTCAAGGCACTAATTTATATCGATTAGTTGAAAGTGTCAATAGCTCAAAATCCATTTCTGCTGAAAAATCAGAAGAAAAATTCCTTTTTAGATACACTTTAGTGATGTAAAAATGAGATCCACTATAAGAATAATTGAATCAAAAATTACTCTATGGAAACAGTACCGATATTTATTATCAATCGAAATTTGAATTCAAACTATTCAGATATGGCATGAATTTCATTTGGTAGTTATACCTCATAATCACTGTGACGAGACAACGCCTACTCTCTGAATACAACGTTTATGGTGATGCATTAGTCCATTATGATTAATTTCATCCAATCAAGTGCCGCTGAAGAAAATATAAAATTAAGCTCAAGTAAAAAATCAAGAATGTGGGTGTAGCTCTTTTCATTCAGACAGACGCCCATAACCGTCCTACACCCACGCCCTTTTTCACACATGGTACATGCCGATGAGTTTGTTGAAATTGTCATTTTTTAAAGAGAATGTTTACAACAACAATGATTGTGCAAGAGTAACAAGAGAAGAATATTCTTTTTTGCTTTTGCAAACAATGGTATCCATTTTCCAACAATTTTTCTGTCACTTTACTTAAGTGACAAATGTTACTTGCTTAATGCTTCAATAGAATTTTGACCGTCGAATTGCGGCAAGAAATGAAAATAAAGCATTACGAGTCTCACATTAATTCAATATGATTTGCCCTCTACATGTCACATCAAAATCACTGTCGATCGAAAATCACAAAAAGAATTTTCACCCTTTTATTGGGCAGGTAAGAAGGAATATTTTTGTTTTCTATTCATGCTACTACATGGATAAGAATGAGAAGTTTTGCTTTTTTCGATCGTCTACAGAAGCCAATTTGTATTTTTCTGAACATGGTAATGGGGATCCAGTATTGTGTAATTTCAGATTATTACAATGTGTAGAAAAGTACAACATTGGTTCCGTTGATAATCCAAAGAGGCGTATATAAAAATCCTCGATAATCTTGTGTTTAGTTTCATTTCATCAAATTATGTTAGGCTAAAATCAGAAATTAGGGGCCGAAGAAGAGTCTTACTTCTTTTTTGTTAATAGACATTCATTCATATTAAGATACTTGCTATTTCGTTCCATGCAGGCGGATTTTATGTTCAATGACAGCATGTTTCGTATCCTTTGTTTTAATGGTCACTTCTCTCTCTCTCTCTCTCTCTCTCTCTCTATTAGTCCCTGTCGCTTATTTTAGGTAATAATGGGTGAACTTATTCATTCTGTAGCACGAAGTATTCGATTTGTCGATGATGCAGCTGTGGCCAAAGAAACAAAATTAGGGTCAATTGAAGAGATAGGAAAGGACGACGACCACGACGAAACGTATCTCGTTTCTATCGAGGAAGTAGTTGAACCTCTTGAATTACTTCTACCTGAGATCAAAAGCAAGACCGCTCTAGCAAAGCAGCATGCAAAAATGTACCATGATTCGCTCTCACTCGATGAGTCGAGTTCGCTTGCGCTCTACTCTATGGAATGGGAGCCTCATGCTGAATGCCTTTACGTCGTTCTCAACGCCACTTTGAGATCTGAAAATCGGGCCAATCTCACTCCCTGGTATCTCTATTTGAAATTAATTATTACTGCATTATCGCGATTGCCATCGGTTCATATGACCGTTTATCGTGGTATCCAACTTGATTTAAGCAAAAGTTATCCTAAGGGCACAACGTTTACCTGGTGGAGCTTTTCATCATGTACTGCTTCAGTTGATGTTCTCCAATCCTCCATGAGCACAATCGGCGCTCGTACGTTATTCGCTATTGAATGTCTATCGGGTAAAGACATTCAGCATCATTCACTTTATCCAAACGAACAGGAGATTCTGTTGAATGCAGGAATACGATTCCAAGTAACTGCACATTTTCAACCATCGAATGATCTTCACATCATTCAATTGAAACAGTTGGAACAACCAAGTTCGTGAATACACCCGTTGACAGTGGTTCCTCGAACTGCAACGAAACAAGCAGAATAGCAGAGGATGAAGATTGAGGACCCAAGAACATACAATATTCTCCAGTTTAGAGAGGAGTTTTGTAGGCAATGTACTTGTTATTCGTCAATTCAATTACGGGAAAAGACGTTAGATGAGGAACATGAAAATCGTAGTAAAAAAAATGAAATATCCAAAGTTCAACAAAGTAAGTTTGTCTTTCTGCAAAATCACATTGGAGGGAATTCAGGTTTTTGTCAATGATCTTCGGTCGAATACCATAGTAGAAGAGCTAGGCTTGAGCTCTATCAAACTTCAACCTAGCGCCATACAGTGTATCATGGAAGCGTTGAGTAAAAATATTGCAGTCAAAAAGCTCGACATGTCATCTTGCAAAATAGGAGACGACGGGGCTGTTTACGTTGCACAATATTTACTTATCAATGTGACATTAGCCGATCTTGATATCAGCTTTAATAAATTTGACGATATGGGTTTGCAAAAGATATTCTCTGCCCTATGTGAAAACACAAATCTCAAGATACTAAACATCCGATGGAACAAATTTAACGTTTCTGGTGTCAACAGTCTTGTTCAGATGCTTAAAGTGAACTATACATTAACAGTACTCGACCTTAGAGGCTGTGGTTACATGCAGTCTTATGGTTATACCACTCGTTCACCATGGAACGATATATTTCGAATTAAAGAGGCGTTTAATGAAAGAAAAGTGCCTGATAGCATCTGCTACGCTGGGAAATCTGTCAGGCCTCTACCTGAAGCATCGTCTCAAGCAACTTCGCAAAAATATACACGGGATCATTCTGCTTCGGATGATCAGCTTTGTGAAAGAAAAACAATACGTACTTCATTGTGTTCAAGATACACACGATCTAGATCACCGTCCTCAAGCAATGATCGATCACGATCGCGAACAGAAACAGACCGAAGATCTTCTCCACGATACAGTCGGTCAAGAACCCCACCACCTAAAACTCCAGAGCAAATTCCGACTTCTAGAGCATGCGTCATGCAATAAAGTAAGGCTTCCATTGCTATTTCTTGAGATGAGGTGTGAGGATGTAAGCTATGATAGGTGGAGTGTCGAAATGTGTTTGTATTCAATAATACAATAGAAACCAAGGGTGTGTGCGTGTGGTAGGAATAATATTTCTGCAACTATTTCTTGGATGACAGAATAAAAGTATGCATCACAATAATAACAATGCATTAGTGTTTTTTTTTGTCTTGTTAATTTTTCTTCTTTCCTTCGTTGCAGCTGCAATTTCAGAGGAAACTCATTCGAATCTTAACATAATCAACGTTAAGGACTATAAGTTTTCTTATCATTCGTCTTGTAAAGAAAAAAAAGATGAATCGTTCCGATTCTTGTGCCAAACACAAATTATCGATACAATAACAAGAACAACAAAATCAACATTCGTCGCTGTTACTCAAGAAGATACTCTGGGTAAATTAAAAAAAAACATTGGTTGTCAAGTCTCATATTAAAATGCATAATATTGAAAAGTTTTCAAATTTCAAGTTCAAATGATGAAATCCAACAACAAAAAAGATTGTTCTCTATTGAAATCAAGAAAAAACATTATAATTCTAGTGAGCTTGTCGAGATATTATCTCATACCCATAATCATGTAAGTCTTATCTCTGCCAATATAAAATAAAATGAAAACTCACTTCTAAGAATACTCGGTACACGTCATATAGCAATGTTTCTTCGTACAGATACAATCCTTTTTTTTCTTATTTACAATCAGTAGGTACTTACATTTTACCTTGAATTTGTTTAATGTTACTATGGCACAATGCTTCGAAATAGAATGTAATCTAAAAGAAAGAAAGACGAAAAACAGAGAGAAATCAGGCATAAAATGCTCCGTGATGAATAAATAAAGATAAAATCATTCCTGAAAGAACAGATTCGACTGGCATGAACAATAAAGTTGAAAATTATCATCAGCGAAATCTGATCGACATAGTTGTTTTCGATTGCTTGATTTTAGTGACGATGTGGGTAGAGATCAAATGGGTAAAAGCCTACTACTCTAATCCAAAACATGAAAGTCTAAAGCAGTATGCTTTCCGTCCTCGGCATAGATGGTATTATTTTCTTCTTTCATATTCACATCCTGATTTTTATAATCTCTTTACTATATGTTTATGCTATTTGTTCTAGATCTACCTTTTTAAAATGGCTTATAGCAATTCTAACGAAAAACATTCGGCCTCACGATTTACCGATTTGGGTGTATTACCAAAACGAATGCTGGCACCGATTGAAGGCTATGATAAATCACCATTAGTAACACTTGAAGAAGCTGTAAAACCTCTCGTCAAAATAGTACCAAAAGTCGAACGAAATGTATTTATAGTTAAACAGAATTGTCAAGAACCAGAAGATGGCTTAACGACTGATGAGTCAGCTTCCATTATGCTATATACCTATGAATCTATGCCACATGAAGATTCCTTATATGTTAAGTTGAATAATAGTTTACGATCTGAACAAAGAAAAAATTTAGTTCCATGGTTCCTCTATCTCAAACTTGTACTGACGGCGCTTGCTCGTCTTCCTCCAGAATGTTCTACTATTTTACGAGGAGTCAAAGAAGACTTGTCGGCTGAATATTCAAAAGGCAAGACTTTTATTTGGTGGGGATTTTCATCTTGTACTTCATCCATCGAAGTACTTGAAGATGAACAATTTTTTGGGCAAACTGGAAACAGAACCCTATTTCAAATACATAGTACCACAGCAAAAGACATAAAAAAACATTCGTTTGTGCCTAGGGAAGATGAGGTACTTTTATTACCTGCGAGACAATTTCAAGTCACATCTTGTCTTGATTCTGGAAATGGACTTCATATTATACAAATCAAAGAATTAAAACCACCATACGACCTTGTTGAAGCAGTTTCAGTGCCTTCTCCACCAGTCCAGTCCAGAAAAAGAGCACAAGGTAAATCTCCACCAATTGCTGAAGCTATGGGAGGACAATTGGCAGCAATGCAATTACAACCTCAAATAAAATAAAAATGTAAGCCATATTTCATGAATCAATTAGATATGTGTTACTTCGACGTTGATAGAGATAATGTATTAAAACTAATAGTGAAAAATAGAAATCAAACGCATACTTCACCATAAAAAGAAAAAGAAAAAAGTAGTAATTATCCATAAGTAATAGTAGATGGATGGTAAAACATTGAATGTTTATTTTAAGTTTATTTCAAAAGTATTGATTAGGAAGAGAAAGGCCCGCGCAAATGACGATTTAAAAAATATTTATAAGACAAAAATATTCTTCAAAATAAAAAGTTGACTGTTCATGTCATATGTAGATTGTCTGTTGTGTATTAATATGGAATTTAATTGTTTGATTTAAAATATTTAATTTTTTTCATATAATTAAAAATCTTTCTTCTCTTTTTCTTCGTTTGATTTGTTTTCATTATTGCGAGTATTCCAATATAAACTGAAATTCTCATGTCAACTGTCACAGATATTACTCATTGAATTAGCTAGAAATACTCGCGAAAGTGGTTCTCCTTTTCTAATAATACTACCCACTTCAGCGAGAGAGAAAGATATCCCTTGATTTTACGTTTTCTCTTCTAGTTAATATTCCTGGTAATGCCACATGGGCACAGAATGGTGTGACTATTGCTGGAGGTCACGGGAAGGGTGATGCTACTAATCAACTCAACGAGCCTTGTGGTCTCTTCGTTGATGACGATCAAACCGTGGTTATTGCTGACTGGGGGAATCATCGTATCATACAATGGAAGAAAGGTGACACGACGAAGGAACAAGTTATTGCTGGTGGGAAAGGTCAAGGAAATGGATTGAACCAATTGAATCAACCAACTGATGTATTGATAGACAAAGAGACGGATAGTCTCATTATTTGTGATCAAGGGAATCGACGAGTTTTACGGTGGTCTCGTCGCAGTGGTACAACACAAGGAGAAGTACTCATGGACAACATCGGTTGTTTTGGATTAGCAATGGATGAACAAAGATATCTCTATGTCTCTAACAACGAAAAACATGAAGTAAGACGATATCACTTGGGCGAGAAGAATGGCACTCTTGTGGCTGGTGGAAATGGCAAGGGTGTTGGACTCAATCAACTTAGCAGCCCGCATTATATCTCTGTCGATCGACAACATAGTGTCTACGTGTCAGAGCATCTCAATGCTCGTGTAACGAAATGGAATGAAGGTGCAAAAGAAGGCATTGTGGTAGCTGGAGTTCAAGGCCAAGGGAAAGCTTTGGCACAGTTGAACAATCCCAGCGGACTCTTTCTCACTGAATCAGGCACTTTCTATGTGACGGACTCGTGGAATAATCGTGTAGTGCGTTGGACTCCAGAAGCAAAACAAGGCACTGTAATTGTGGGTGGAAATGGGTCAGGAGCAGGAGCAAATCAGTTCGACCTCCTCCGTAGCTTGTCTTTCGATCGACATGGGAACCTCTATGTCGCCGATAAAGATAATCACCGTGTCCAACGATTTTCTATCGAATAGACATGAATTATCTTTTTTTTGCATACAATGGGACATATGATTTCAATCTGAATTCTACCAAAAAAAATTACCCGTCATTTCAAAAACAAATGAGGGGCTGGGGGATCTTCGAAACTATTCACTTCATTGAATTCAGATTTCTGAACTCTGAATTCATATATATGTAAGCAGGTATGTTTTTTTTTGGACAGGGGGCCTAGGGGGTCTTCCATGAATTCAGTTGAATTTTGAATTCTGAATTCATCGAAGACCCCCTAGACCCCCCGTCCAAAAAAAACATACATATATACGTATATATGAAGTCAGAATTCAGAATTCAACTGAATTCATGGAAGACCCCCTAGACCCCCTGTCCAAAAAAAAACATACCTGCTTACATATATATGAATTCAGAGTTCAGAAATCTGAAATCAATTGAATACTTCTTGTTTTGGGGTTAAATAGTGTTCGGGTGACGGATGCAGCTTTGGTTGGTACATGCGAAGCGTGGAAGGTGTAGAGATTATCGTGAAGCTTTGGTGAAGAAAGTTTGTTCATCGGTGTCTGGTTCGAATTGTTTACGGGTTTTCTAGGATCCCCTAAACCCCCGCCTTCCTCGGAAGTACCGGTGTTTTTTTTCTTTTTTGAATTCAGTTTGAAATAGAATACCCCATAGACTCTTTTTTTGTCGTTACTTTTTCTACTTTGAAATAAATGGAAAAAATAAAATTTTCTCTACCCCTCTCTCGCTTGAAAGAAATGAATAAAATAGAAGTTTGTTTTATTCAAAATGTTTATCTTAAAAGTCGACAAAAGATCACAATAAAATTTTCAAAAGAAACGAAAAGAATTTTGTTGTTGTAAAACGTGATGAAGAAAATGAACTACTTTAGAATGAGAAAGAAAGTGATTTATTTAATTGAAAATCTAATTTTTTAATTCTTTACTAGTAACATTTAGTCGCGCGCGCGACCAAAGACTACCTTGGTGGCGCCGTATCGAGCGTAAGTTTTTCACGTACAAACAAGTAGATCCACTGTGTAAATTTCATGTAAGTATGATGAAAATCTATAATGTACAGGCAAGTTCGTGTGCTACTGCCACCAAGATAGTATTGGCCAGTATGTAATGCCTATATGGAAGGCCACTTTACTCTCTGGGAGTGATGGCACAACGCTATTCAATCGTTGTATTTTGTCACGCTCTTTTTGCTAGACTAATTTTTCGAAGATTAAATTAAAACTGGGAAGAAACGGTTGGAGTAATATTGAATTTCTAATTCTTGAAGGATCAATTCCTATTTTTGGCTTTCGTTGTGCGTACGAAAAGGATTGACTATTCAGTAGATATAAAAACAGATATTGTCGCTATTTTGTTTTATTTTAATGCCAACGATGCTTTCAAAAGTAGTCTGCTGTTTCATATTAGCTGCATGAAGGCAATTGTAAAACAAATGCGTTTTTAATCCATCTAACGTTGAAAAATCTTTCTTTTAATTTAGTGTGTCCGTAGTTCAAAGCAAATCGCAAACATGCAATTGAATGTCTCAATATGACAGATGTTCATTGAATCATGCATGTGTCTGCTTTCCTATCTCGCAAGTGTTACTGGTGCTGAAATTTGTACAGATCGATTCGCAGTAACTTGTTCTGAGCTAGTTCCATGCAAAAAATCAACCCACCGTTGTAATCAATCTGATCATAAATGTGTTCATCATCCTGATTGTCGTCAAGAGTTACCTGTTTGTTATCCGATCACGAGTTTGAATCAAAACTTCTGTTCACCGACATCAAATAAGATAATAAGTAATGAACTATTGACACTCGAGTGGGATTCAAATCTTTCTTGAATTTATTTTCTTTTATTTCTGTAATGAATGGATTTTGTTGAGATTTCAACATTAACGAGCGACTAATTGAAGAGACAATAGGAAATACCGTGAGAGATACGCGAGCGAAAGCACGAACGTAATGATAGCACTATACAATGCATGTTGTCACTGTATACAAGCTCTCATTTGGAAGAGTTACTGCTATTGAAATAATTCACCTATTTATGTTTTGTTTTCAGCAAATATGTGCGGTAATTTTGGCCATCAAGACAAATAGAACACACCTAATAATGGTATTCAAGGTTTTCCTGTACAAGTACTCGACTATGCTAGTTGTTGTTCAAAATGCCAAGCAACTTCAGGGTGTATTGCTTTTGCGTATACAATATCAAACAAGAACTATTGGGCGAAAACGAGTGTTGGACCTGGTGCAGTACCAGATAATGATATACTATCTGGATACAATCGTAAGTGTGCCGCCTCTCAGTTAGATAGTGCCGTATCATTGGTTAGAGGAACTCAACAAACAAGACTATCTGTTAAAACGTGTTCGATGACTTAGTAAAATATTTTACGCATACCTCGATCAAAGATATTGATGCTACTAAAATCCATTATTTTACAGATTAGCGTTAGTGTGTTTACCAGGCGTGTATTTTTCAACGAGAGTCTGTTGTTATTGAGATCTTAATAATGAGCAAAGTCCCCATATTGATTTCAAAATTTTCACTCCTTGTTTTCGCTATTGGTAGATATCAATGAGACTAAGAGAAAGTCGGGATATTCTGAAAACATAAGCCAAAACAAGCTCTTATTTCTTGAGATATGGAGTATTCAAGTAAAATCGATTTTTGAGACAAGTCAACAACAGGCACTGAATTTTTCAACAACCTATATGTGAGAAGAAAGAAGCATTTACCTTGACTAAAAATGTAAAGACTATTATAATAGTGATCAGACGTAACTCTCGATTGATAGGAGATAGTCACAAGTGCTTTCAGGATTTTTTACTCTCACTGGAGTCTACTCATTGACATATGAGAGATGGCAAAGACCGAAATTGCGCTTAACACCTTTCAACTCACAGTTTCTTGTCATTCGGGCATACTCACTGCACTCTATAGCGAATAAGTTGATTAACACACCAAAAACAAAGTTGAACAAGTTGCTACACGTATTCGTCGTTTGATAAATTACCGAGAAGTTTAATCATGAGAAAATAGTAAAGTGAAAATAAGACACACTTGGAGAAAAACATAGTGAAATATTCATGCACAACGAATGCAGCCACAGTATGGAAACTTTCATTTGGAAAATTTACTACTATTACAACTATCGTTTTATTTATTTTCTCATAGCTAACAAATGTGGTGGTTTCGTGTGTGAGGACGGATTGACCTTACCTGGATATGACATGTCAGGTTTTCCAGGTGGGAGCCGAAATGACGATTGAATATCTGGATACATTGGAAAGTAATTGTTGGTGTTGTTGCAACTTCGAACGCCTATAAACGCCAGAAACTTAGAATCTGTAGTATGTTAACATATCGGTACTGATAGCGGTCAAAAAATCGAAAGATTTCGCTCATAAAATATATTAATATGAAAATAAATAGATTGAGTATATTACGATAATCGCATCCCAGTTCATCGACACATGAGAAAGAAACCAAGCCTTCGCAGGCAATGCTTTTTGTAGTTGTTTCGCAACACAGAGTGTAACTGCGAAAGATCATGCCTGTTGTTCGAAGAGGAGCATAAGACATTGATTGAATATCACAACTTGATGAGGTAGTAACACTAATTAGAAACATTTTTCTTACTCGTGAAACAACAAGAGAATTTCTAGCGAAGACTTACAGTGAGTATCTGAAATACGAAATTGCAATTTAGTACAAAAAATTCTTTTCTTGTTCCTCATGATGATTTTACAACTCAATGAGTAAAGCAACAAGAATAAATTTAAAATCTGAATACTTGATTGAAACATGGACTCGTAACTTTATCTTCCAGTGTTCTGCGATCAAATTTAAAATAAAGTGATAATATTATTTTGTTTAGCCACTTCTATAGCTTGAATTGTGAAATGACATTGCTGACCATCCAATAGTAGCAAAATAGGATGTGCGAATGAAATTGTTTCTGCCACAAAAGCATTTAAAAACCAAAAATATCATCATTTATCCAACCATTATGTGAACATCGAACAAGGAAGACCACCTTCCGTTCATTGATAACTAATATTTTTTGCAGCATAAACTGTTAGTGGGAACAAAAATTAATGTAGCAAATGATTTTCCTGTATCACCACTTTTTTCGTATTTAATTTTTGTGTCGAATGGAACAAGTACTGAGGGATGCACCAAAATAAATTAGACTGTTTGCATTTTTAATATTTATTCCTAGTTCAATTCTCTACAAATAATCTATCGACAGTTTTGTGGCGGAATTCGGAAGAACTACCAAAATGGAGCAAAATCTTAACGTATTTTGTCCAATATACTCTATGATAGAGTTAAGCTTTTTGAATGGTGTCACAAACACCATAGCACGGTTTCAGTAGTTTATCATATGCTCTATCTCCTCGTATAGAGTGCAAATTATTTAACGCTAAATATCCGAAGCAAAAATTAATCTTATCTTATGGCAATCAAGTGAAAAATAGCAACAATTTTTCTATGTGCTTTCGCAGTTGATCAAAATTATGTTCAATTTAATTATTCTGTTGTATACAAAGTCCTAAATTTCATCTATGAGAGAGCATGATTTACATTGCTTTAAATCACAAACTTACAACTTATCGTTTCCTTCTTGATTCAAAGCGTATACATCTTAGGTTATACGAAGGTTCTGTTCTATTCAAGTAAAATCTTTGCGCTGAACTTGAAAGCCAACTAATAAAAGCTGCCCAATTTCGTGACGGAAAATAGGATCACAACCACTGACAAAACTGGATGACACTTGAATTTCACTCGAATCGAATCGAATCGAAATGTAAAATATAAAATATCTCCTTTCAATTAGAAATTTTATTTTTGGTTTTCTTTGATGAATGAAAACTTTATGATACCGATCACGTACAAGCACAGACATATCTTATTTGTGTGCTAAAATTGACGTACGAAAACAGGAATAAATGGAGAAGAAAATAAATAGATTTTGACTGCTAGAATGTTTTTTGTTTGCATTTATTAACACATAAAGACAAATAAAAAGAAAGATAACTATGTGTATTTATTGTCTATGAAGTTAAAATAATAATGCTGAATAATACAAACGAACTCTGTCTGTCCTTTAACTTCGTGGTAAGCCATGTTTTTTTACCATAGCTGCAGCTTTTCGATCGAATTCAGGTTTGTTTGATGTGTATTCGTTTGCAATATCTTTAAGAAAAAAAAACGAATATTTACAATATTAAAAAGAAAAAGAAAAACAAAACATACCAGCATTGAGTGCATGATCAATTTTAGGATTATCAATAAGTTCAACAACAGCTTTGATAACATCAACTAATGGTGTTGTTGGTTTCCATGTTTCATTTGAATTAAGTAGATCAACGCATATTTTACCTTGGTCATCAACATTTGGATGATATATACTTGTAATAAAACGAACTTCAGGTGGTTTAAATGGAAATTCAGGCGGTAATTTAATTTCAACTTGATAAGCAGCCTGACTGTAAATACTTGATGTTGGTAAAATCCGGCCGAGAATAATATTTTGCGATGAATTACCGGCGCCTCCTCTTGCAGCTCCCGATGGATCGTCGATAGGAGATTTATCAAGAAGAAATCTGGCAGATGATGGATCAGGATTCGTAGATAATGCTTTAAGTTTGGTTATTTCAGTCAGTAGACGTCTGTTTCCACCAGATGACATTTTATTTATTTGAAATTAAACTTATAAATAATCTAAAATAAAAGTAATATAAAACTTTCTCTAAATTGATTCAAATTAGATATGATTATTTATCTCTATAGACACTAGAGAATTACAAAGAAACTAACGGACAGACATATGAATAAATAAAACAAGTAGAGAAGTCACCGATGAGAAAAAATAAGTTTATCTATTTATTTTTGCTTTCTTTCTCGTAATAGAGAAAAGCGTCTATTTACTATCAACCAATAAATACATAAACCACCCATTAATGAAGTCGCCACACTCTTCGTATTTTATTTATAGAATGTGGCGACGAGCCCTTATTAGAAATATATTCTCGATCAAATAATTATTTGGAAAGCTCAAACAAAAATGACTGCTCAAGAGAATATGCGTTCACAAACATTAGATAAATATAAAGAACTTAATGAACAATTACGTGAATTTCTTAAAAATATTCTTCTCTTCGAAAAATCTACTTCACTAAATGAACAATTAGATTCAACTATTAATGACAACGGTGGTATATCATTATTATCAGTAAAAAACGATTTACTTCTTCAATATATGATTAATCTTATTGGTGTTATGCATCGACGATCAACACCAAATCAATCATTGAATTCGCCATCGACACGTTCAATGATATTACGTCTTTGTGAAATTCGTACATTTATTGAAAAAATTCGTCCGATAGAACAAAAATTACAATATCAAATGGATAAATTATTGAAAAATAATCTTGATCAACAACTTAACTATCGTGCTAATGTAGAAAATTTCGATGAAGATATTAATGAAAATGACAATGATAATACAGATGAAAATCAAACGCAAGAAGATAAACAAAAACCAAAAGTTTATCGACCACCTAAACTTGTACCTGTTGAATATAATGACGATGTGAATGATAAAAATGAAAATGGAACAACTAATAAACGTCTTGAATATCTTAAACGACGAGCTTTTCATTCCGACATATTAGAAGATTATAAAAATAAATATTCTGATGCCCCAGAAGAAGTTTATAATAGTGAACGTAGTCGTTTATTACAACAGAATCGTGCATATAAAGAAAAAGTAGCGTACGAAGAAGACTACTTAAAACGCTTACCACAAACAAAACGTGAACGTTTACAATTACAACGATCAATGATGAACAATGATAATGATATTATGAGTCATTTAGATGATGCAAATGTATTGTTTGATGATAATCCAAAAGGTATAACGAAAAATAAAAAAGGCAAAATGTCAAGAAGAACTAAAAAACGTGTGGAAAAGAAGAAAACAAAGTCAGTTAAACGACTGAAATCAAGAAAATAATTGTTTTTCGTTTCGTTCTTTGTTGTTGGTTATATAATAAACATCATTGATAAGAAATTCTTATATTTTTCTTCCAGCTAATCGCTACAGAACTGAAGTTCATTGATGAACTAACATCTTCAAATTAGAATATTGCTACTTTTCAGTATCAATACTGGTTACACTAATCACATCATTGTCTTTGTTTTTTGATGAAATGGTTGTTTGACGAATAAAGCTTGTTTCTTTTCGTTTTTTTGAAAATCGATAATTACAAGCGGATATGCATATAGTGAGAAAAATTAAACCAATAAGAATAATGAATATAATAGCTGGATAACAATACCATGGACATACAAAAGATTTATTTGTCGCTGTTTCAGAAATAGGAGTATCGATACTTCGAATAGGTATTGAAAATACAGATTTAAATAGTGTCAAAAGAAATATTCTTTCGTTACCCAATCGATTTACTATTAACATGAATAATATACAGAATTTTGCGCCGAAGGATATAATTTATTATTATTAATATTTTAATGAATTGCTTTAAAAAAATACTCTTTAAAACACAAAGAAAAATCACAATGAAATCAATTCAGTCTCTTGGCAGAAAATTCTTCGTAAATAAATCTTTTGCAATTCGTTCATATTCCACTTTGTTAGTATCAAATAAACTAGCTGCCTCTAGAAAAAAAAAGCAGGCAAATGCATTGCACATGAGAACTAATTCAATAAAAAAGAAAATAGACCTGGATGCTTAACATGATCCATAGCAGGGTTATCGATAATTTTGATTATTTCTTCAATAATGGCAACAAAGGAAGTTTGTGGCTTCCATGCATCTTTATTACTCAACATATCAATGCAAACCTCACCTAGATACAAGAAAATATAATTTCAGAATAGAGTAATATTCATAGATCAAACATTATTCACCGTTTTTATCTATATTAGGATGATAAATAGGACTTCTGACGTAAACTTTTGGTGGTCCAAATGGATAATCAGGGCCTACTACCAGTTGGATCCGAATAGAACCTGTTTTGTAAAGATCTGAATTCGGCAATACTCGTCCAGTAATAACCCAGTCTCCCGTTGGTGGTGCATCATCTTCGTCATCTGGGAATGGTGTTGTCTCAAGAATAAATTTGAAGGGTGCACTACTTTTTGGTCCAATATTTTTGAGTTGACAAACATTGCTGTGAGCTCGTTTTACTCGTAAATTTGGATCGTCCTTGCTCATTTTCAAGTCTAAAGTAGTTGTACTCTATAATGCTTGCTTGTTATAACCAAAAGAGATTTTACAAAGAGAAAAAATGTGGTATACGTAGTGGCTCATGTTTTCTTTTTCGTCAAAAAGGAAGAAGAAGAACAGAAAAAACAAATTGCGCAGTTAAAAAATAGAAAGAGGTGGAATGTTTGCTTTTTGGCATAATTGCAACATTCTCATAAATTATATATTCTTTTATTCTAAAGAAAAACTAATCACTATTTGAGTAAAATGCATCTTTTTCTTGCAAACCTACACAACTAGAGAAAACAAGCAATGCTATCAATTTAAATTTACATTTTTCAATGTCAATAGTGTACCATTGCTTTCAAAAGCCTTCAAGTTCGTCGCTTGTGCGAGAGGAAAAACACAGAGAGCAGAAAAATATTTTTTAATGCATATTATAGATGTCAGTCTTCAACGATGTCAAAGATAAGGAGACATCAATGTATGTTACATTTCATGTCATCATGAGCTGGTTTTTCGAATAAAATGTACGCTGTGTAAGATTAGATTTTCCTGTGAAAGAGAATTTGCGTCATCGTTGATATCATGTACAATAATTAGGACATATGTTTCCTACTAGTGAGATCTGTATGAAATACTAAAGAATGTTATTTACTCTGTTGTTCAGAACTACTTTGATGAAAGCTAAATTTTCATAATATTAATTGAAGGAAGCTTTGTGCTCTAATTTTCATTGGACACCTTACGAAACTATTTATAGTGTTAGTATCTCATCTATAAAGATTTCATGAGTTAGCATGTTTTATTGTTAATGAATACAACTAAAATATGTCATCACAATGAAACTTTATTTCAAAATGAAGCGACAAGAATCTGATATTGGTTTTGAATGGCTATCTAAAATAGCTGTTTATGAAGTTATTTTGATATAAAACAAGCTTCTGCAGTGTATCACATAATAAAAAAAACCAAACAAATATTGAGTCCGTTGAAAAGAAAACACCAATGCGATCTTTATTTACGAGGTAAAGCATGTTTCTTGACATATTCCAGAGCTTTACGATTGAATTCAGGTCGATTTTCCTTGTATTCACGGCCGAGTTCTACAAGAGACAATAAAATATATTAAGTTAAGTTAAAAAAAAACCAACTGACCAACACTAAGTGCATAATCAATATTGGGGTCGTCGATATGTTTTACAACAGCTTTAACAACATCAGGCAGCGATATTTTATTGTTCCATTTTGCATGCTTTTGTAATAGTTCATTACAAAACTTTCCTAAAGAAAAAAAATTATCAAAACAAGTTTGATTCCCTTTTTTGCTCGTGGCTTTTCTTACCATCTTGTCCAACCAATGGATGATAAATTGGCGTAAGAAATCGTACTTCAGGAGGATCAAAAGGGAATGAGTTTAATATTTTCATTTCGATCATAAATGAGCCCTGATTATATATATCTGAATCGGGAAAAATTCGTCCCGTAACGACGACTTCTCTTTGGTTCGCTGAAGCAGATGATTCGCTTTCATCATCATCATCATCTTTAAACGGTGACTGTTCAAGTTGAAACTTAGGAACCGAATTAGTGTTTAGTAATTTTAATAGAACTATATTATTGTATAGTTCCTTATTTAGTTTTGGTCCGGACATTTGTTTTCTCTTCAATCTAAAACGATCGAATAACTCTATATTGATTTTAATCAAGAGAAAAAGGAAGTATTTAGGGATGCGCAAAACATTTTTTGATGCTATCAATAAACAAAATGAAAATTAGATGGCGTACTTTTCGAATTCAGACGTTTTCCATTTTTTTCTTACTATATTATAACATAGAAGAAAAAGAAAGACTTACAAGCCAGACACACTAAAGTGTGTAAATATAGGATATTATTATTATCGTTCTCGACTTAGACATTAAAATAACAACACAGATAATTGTAGATGTAAAAAGAAAACAACAAGGCTGGCTTTTGTATTAGAAATGCGATCGAGCTATTTGATGTTTTGGAGGAAAGAATCTTTCAATAGTATCGTTCTTTCGAGTAATTGTGATTTGTTTTTATATAGAATAGTATTTTCGGCGAAGTGCTCTCATAAAAAAAACATACCTAGTCGCAAATCAATGATAGTTGCGATGCATTTTTTTTCATCCTGTAGAAAAGAAAAATGACGATACCTACACAAAGCGTTTCGTCGCTTTATGCGTTTCTGTGTGCACTGGAATATTCCAATGTGCAAGCACCATTTTGTTTTAATGATTCGAGGCATCTCGATTGTAGATGACGCACTTTGTTTACTTGAATTTGTTTATTGGAAAAATATATGCCTCACTGACGTTTTAATCTCACCTTGTTTTTTTCCATGCAATTATATTTATAGATGTTATTATTATCCTCTATAAAATATTCTTCTTTTTGTAATTATATTAAAAAAAACTATTGTGACAGACACAGGGAGAGAGAGAGAGAGAATCATATTGAAATGTTTGTTGTCTTGAAAGTTATACATACAAAAGATAAGGCTAGATGCTGAGCAAACTCTTGAAGTTATTTATAAAATAGCAAAAGCAAACGTAAAGCAGCTTCGTATTTCAGAAGTATAAGAGTAAAAATAATTTCAATTTTAAATACAGTCTCCTTTCGAGAAAACTTCGGCTTTGAAAAATATGATACAGTTCATAGTTCAATATTCGCCTGAATGCTCACATTGAATTTCAAGGTCATTGGCGAGGTAATGAATGCTTTTTAATCATTTCTAATGCTTTTCGATTGAACTCAGCTCGATTCTCCATATATTCTTTTCCTATATCTATATACAAGATAGAATTAATCGAACGGATTCGAATACAAAACAATATTTTTACCATAAATAGCAGCGTAATCAGGATCAGGATTATCAACATGTTTGACGATAGTTTTAACGACTTCGACTAAAGTTGTTCCCGCCTTCCATCTCGAAGCATTGTTCAACAATTGATGACAAAATTTACCTAATTATATCAAAAAAGTTTGTTAAGAGTGTTTTTTCTTCTCCTAAACTTCTGTTCACTTACCATCGGCGGATATATTAGGATGATAGATAGGAGTTAGAAATCGAACTTCCGGTGCTTCATTAGGGTAGTTTGATGTTAATCTCATCTCTATTCTTAACGCACCCTCTTTAAAAATGTCGGATTCAGGTAAAATTCTTCCTCGGACAAAATATACGTCTTTTTCTATGGCAGTTTCTTCTTCTTGTTCATCATCAAATGGAGAATCTTCCAGTATAAACCGAACTGGTGCATCTGATTTGGTTAATAATTTCAGTCTAGTAATATTAGCCCAAAGTGCTTTGTTTAATTTTCTTCGGCCAGCAGCCATTCAGTCGACGAGTAGCACTGAAATTAAAAAACAAATAAGTCATTTAATACTTAATCGTTTAGTTCATTTATTTATGCAAAAAAAAGCACAAAATGGCATTCTTCAGTGATGAAACACATTCCTATACGATTTTGTAGTCAGATATTAACATTTAAATGATCTTTATGATGTGTGCGTATGACTACAGAAGTTTGTTTTTGACTGGCATTTAGTAATGAGCCGGTGGTAACTTCCAACTTAAATATTTTTTTCGATTGGTAATATTCCTCCGCGCCCCTCCCCCTCCTCTTCATGGGTTTTAAACAGGCAGTTACTCTCAATTTCTTCCAACTATTTGATAGTTCGATTTGAGTAATGAAGAAAGGAAAAATGTGTGAATTTTCCCATTAACACATTGATTTCCGTAGTAAGTTGGCAAACATTCATGTCTTGATTGAATCAGATCTTTTAGAAATTACCTTGTACAAGAAAATACTGTCACGTAAAAGATTAAGGGTACAAATTTTGTTCGAAACACAGAGGAAGAAGTTTTTTTTTGAAAGCCATCATACTATTTATGCTCTTATCAGGCTTATCTTTTGCAAATATAATGTTACATGAGTTTTTCTTTTTCGTCTTTACAACGTACTTACTTTCACGAGTATGTCATACGACAGAGAACGATTAGAGTTTGTTGTCGATTATGAGAAAGTGTCGCACTATTTCTGACAATATTTTCCTAGTTGGATCATTTGAATAAAATATTTCCTTTTAAAGATTCACTGAACTAATTAAATTAAGAAAATTTCGTAGTTTTATTTTTAACCTTTAAAGGCCCTGTTTTAATTGATTTCAACGCGCATCACTGCTTACTTGTCAGTGTTCTTTTTCAAATTCGATTACTTTTTTCACGAAAAAATATGATTTTTCGTTGATAATGCTATGCAAAAAGGAGTGAGTAAATGAGTAGTAGTCATTGCGGCAGTCATTTTATCGTCAAAATAATACAAAACTCAAAAATATCTACGTATGCACTAAAACAACGAAGAAAAAAGATTGCTTTATTTATTTTTTGATGGGCATTGAACGTATCTTGAGAGTGTGTGAATATCGATAGTGCCTTCTGCTTCGAGTAAATTCAACAAGTAGAGGAAAGTTACTGATCCGTACACTTGTTTTACAAAGATTTTTGTCTTGAGGACTATTTTAGTTCTAGACTCAATGAGTACTTCCTATCTTCAACTGAAAATGTTCGCTTTTTGTTGGATTCTCTTCACGATTGAAAAAGTCGAAAAGTTATCAAGTATATTATTCTGACAACAGTTTTCTTTTTGAGTCATATTGATTGGCTTCACTCTTGGCCGTATCCCACAAATTACTAGTATATCTAATCTACTTTCAGTTGCTTGTGTTCAGTTTCGTATCCGTATTTTATTTTTCGACGAAACAGGAATCTACCCAATTCATCAAAGGTTGTCATGTGATGATGAAACAGGCAACTTCCTTCTGTAAAGTGATCAGAAAGATCATAAAACGTCATACGTGATTTTATCCACGACTTCACACGTAAATTTTTCTTTTCAAATATTTCTCTTGCATGAATATCAATCTATTGCGTACTTACATATTCTGCTGAATATTTCTCTCATATGAATCGGTTGATTACTTAATTTGTATGAATAGAAATAAATCGTAGGGAGGTTTCTGTTACGATTATTATTCATACGATTTACCTATTGACGAGAAGCCTATGTGAGCTAATCAACTGCGATTGATATCTGGAAAATATTGCTAGTTCTGAGGCTGAAGATGAAAGAAAAATGCAAAATAAATCGAGGGATCTATGTAATAGTTTTAGTTTTGGTAATTCTAAAAGATAAGCACTATTTTAAAATATGTGCTTAAATTTATTGCTACCCAGTCAGACAAGCGTTGAAAAAAACGGTGTTTTTTCGCGTAAAAAGCGCACACTTTAACGTTTCATGAAATTTATGAGTGTTTTTTCGGAAAATAAACGAACCTTGCGACTGACAACATTGAGAAACTCATTTGATTCGAAGCAAAAAACGTGCTTTAACAGATCAAAATGTGCGCTTTTTAGGCGTAAAAACACCGTTTTATTCAACGCTTCTCTGACTGGGTAATGATACTCAAAATTTCGAGAGCCCTAGAAATAAAAACTGATAAACAGATCAGTATCTTATAGAATACATTCGTGTGCAAAATAAATTAGCTTAATTCATATTTTGCGCGCTCATCATTTTACTATAAGATCATCTTAGTTAGTTCTATTCACTTCTCTATTAAGTCATATTGTACATGTCGTCTATGTTATTATCTGTTTCAATGATTGTTCATCTCTCTCTTGTATTCATTAGTTTTATTGCGTTCTCAAATTCACAAGCCAACACAATTAATAAAGCATGTTCTACAGGTGGCTCTACGTGTGGAGCAGGACAAGCATGTATCAATGATCTTTGCGAATGTGATCCGACTCATAGACGTTTTTGGACCGGTGAAAAACATCAGTGTCGTGTTTGTCCACCTGAATATATTCGTGCACGTAAATTGAGAATAAGTTTTCTTGTTGTCGATGTTCTTGTTTCCTTTCAGCAACTCGATGTTACAAATATTTTAAAGAATATAAAAATCAAAGTGAAGCCCGCGCTATTTGCCGTAAAGACCAAGCGGATTTATTTACCTGGCGAGATAATACCGATGAAAATGAATTATTGAAAGCATCAGCTGCTGAATGGAATTATAATTATGAAAATGTTCAAAATCAATTTTATTCTTGGAGTGGTGGCATGGCTCATCATGGTCAAGGTTAATCATTGAGGTTCTTTTCGTTTTCGTTTCCTTTCCCATCGATTTGTACGTTAGGTGAAAGACTAGAATATGAAATAACTTGGTTCGACCCAAAAGGACCTACTATTCCTCATCCTGATACAGGTGATCAGCTCACTGATCGATATTGTAATGCAATGACAAAAACAAACTATCACGGAGATCCTGAACCTACTCGACAAACTAGAAATGGCGAAAGAGAAGATTGTGTCACCATTGTTTTTCTTCCTCAACCAAAATCGCGCGGATTAATTTGTATGGCCGATGACTTTTGTTCATCAATAATGGGATTTATATGTGAATTAAGTAGGTATTGATTTTTTCAATTGATTATTGAGGAAATGTGTTTGTTTTTATGATAGCTGAAGCAACATTATCAGGTGTTTATCAAACACGTAAGTGTTGGCATTGACTATGAAAGTCACAGCGGTTTATTTGTTAAGAGATACCTTAAGACAAAACAAAATATGATTTCTTTTAGCTCCAACACCAGATAGAATAGTAGATGATATTTTAATCGAAACTTCGGGTGAAAATGAAATAATCGATGAACATTCTGAGCAAACTGAAATTCTTTCACCTATTGAAGAAAAACAAAAATCTAATCTATTAATATATGTAATTGTTGGTATTGTGCTTCTTGTAATTATTGGCGTTGTTACGTTTGTTGTCCTTCGATACCGAAAGAAATATAATCCAACAATGAATGTTTCCCCGACAAATAGTATAACTACTTCTATTATGTCAAGTGGTGATCTACATGAAAATGCTTGAAGTTTATTATAATTTAAGATTAAAGAATTTCTTTATATTTAATTTATTTTACTTTGTTGTAGTTAAGTTTAAAATTTATCTCTAATTTGTTTGAAAAAATGATCATAAAATATGAAAACAAAACCATTTTCAAGTAATCAAATTTAAAGATAGAAGGACATCGCGCCCTTATTTTCGTCATTCATCGTTTCTTCATATGACGGACGCAAATCGGATTGATGTAGGTTCTCTTACTCGATTAGTTGTACAAGTTATTATTTTTCTCTTCTCGTCAAGCACGAGTCAATGGCAAGATTTCATGTGTAGAAGACGAGAAGAAAAACTTTAGAGGCCGAAAAGTATTCTATGCATCAATGATCAATCCTATAAACAAAACGTAAGGGAGATTGGCTATCCTCGTATTATTTTTAGTGCTGTTGCAATCATTTGGATTGATTGCTAGTGTATTCAACCCCCGTTTTGTTTTTCGAATCTATTCCTCGTGGCAATTACACAACCGTAATATAGAATACTCTAGTTTTCACAATGATACGTGTCAATGCTAAAAGAAATAGAGATTTCAAAGCTCGATAAATTCAAAACGAAATTTGGTCCATTCAGTAGAAAAGAATCCGATGCATGACGTGGAATCACGTGGCTTTTTTGTGACGGCTTGACTTATTTCATTGATAAAAGTGTGCGTACTCGTTGTACAGGTAGAATCTATTTGATTGCTCTCTTGAAATCAGCCGGTTTTTATGTCATGCTGATTAATTCGCAAACCGAATCTGAATTGATTTTCGATCAAATAGAGCCTTGTAGAAGAATCAAAATTATATATAAAACAAAATATTCGAGAAATTTTTAGGAAATTGCATATTTGACATAAAGATTGAGTTGACTGTCACTGTGTAGATAATGTTACGATATAGAATGAAGAGAACGAAAATTCGAAAGTAACCAATTGACAGCAAAGTTGAAAAATAGTCAATATATATATATAGACCGATCGATGATCTCATCATTGGCAATGAATCGATTAGCATTCTATTATTATTATTATAGAAGTTGCTGTCGTCATTTGTAATAGCACCTGATATCCGACAATCACACATAGAGCTGAACAGTGTCGTTCCGTTCGAATGAGGTATGTAATGTTGCATGTTGCATAAAAAAGACATTTGTGGAATGATGATGAATTCTATAGTGCATTTGCCATTTTTGTTTGAGTGACTCAAATTCTGATATTGTGTTTGTTATACAAAATATTCAATATCGGAAATAGTCGATGAATGTTCACGCCAGAAATACGTTTTGTTTTGTTCTTCGCAACTTCTATCTTGTTGTGTATTGAATTGGCTCTTGTCGGTGATAGTAAATCGAGTGCTGGTTTCTTTTCAAGGAACAGTATTAACTTTGATGCGAACGAAAATGTGAACATCATATCAAATGCAGGTGCTGCGAGGGGAGTTCGTAGAAATACCATGGATCGAATAAAAGCTTACACGAACGTGCACAAGATGCATAGTGTTGTTTCTTTTGATGGCTCACATATGATTCTTTTTGCTTTTCTGTTATGGAATATCGGTGTTGGTCATTGAGGGATTTTATCACGAACCCTTTCTTTATATTTGCTTTGTTTACATGTATAGTTTTGGTTATTTGCATGCTGGTTGTTTTTTTCACCGCGTCAAAAGCATCAGGTATGGAGTAGCGCATAGCTAGAAAAAATTCCTCCTGACTTGTCCTTCATTAGAGTCATATGACTGATGAATCTCTATGAGAGAGTGATAATTCTATTAATTGATGTACCTATGTTACTTAGACACAATTTTTGAGCTCAATTCCAATAAAATAACTACAAATCCAATTGACTATAACATTGGTCCACGATCTGTCACCGTGGGCGACTTTAATAATGATACGTGACTAGATATTGCTATTGCCAATTACGCTGCTGATACTATAACTATAGTTTTTGGAAATAGCAATAGCACAGTGCCCATTCCAATAGTTTATTCAACTGGATCTGGGTCTGGCCCATAAATGGTGGCTGTTAGCGATTTCAACAAAAGATGAACGGTTAGATTTCGCAGTAGCATGTTTCGACACAAACAGTGTCAGTATACTTTTTGGACATGGATAAGGAGTTTTTGCAAGTCCAATAGTTTTTTCAACTGGATCATCTCGTCCAGTTCGGATCAACGTAGTTGATCTTAACAACGGCACAATATTTGATATAACGACTGTAGATTATGGTACAGACAGTTTAAACTTATTTTATGGATATGTTAATGGAAGTTTTTCATTAGCCGGTACGTACTCGACTGGTTATGATTCACATCCATATTCTATTGATATTGATGATCTCAACAACGGCGTAATCTTAGATATTCCCATTACCAACCATGGAGATTACAGTGTCAGTGTACTACGGGGTTACGCAACGGAACTTTCAAAACTCTTCAAATATATTTGATCAATAATGCTTCTCCATATTGTGCTTTGATTGTTGATCTCGCTAAAGACAATCGAAAGGATTTAATTATTACCAGTGCAGGCATTAACAATATCGTTTTACTTCTCGGATATGAAAATGGGAACTTTACATACTGCAAAAATTACTCGACGGGAGATTTTTTGACAGTTTCATTAGTGATTGGTGATTTCAATAAAGACGCTCGTTTAGACCTTACTGTGATTAATAATGATACGCGTAGTGCAGGTGTATTATTTAGCTATGATGAACCCTCTTTCGAAAACAAAATGACATATTCTACGGACTCATCGTCATTTTCTCTAGCTGTTAGTGATTTTAATAACGATAGACGACTAGATATAATCGTCGCGAATTACTTAATTACTTGAGTGCTACTGTGAGTATACTTCTGGGATATGGCAACAGCTCTTTTCCCAATCAAACAACGTATTCAACTGACAGATGGCCACGTCCTGTACCTATTGGTGACTTTAACAACGATAGACGACAGGATATACTCGTTGCTACTGAGCGTGACGGTACCGTAAGTGTATTTCTCGGATATGGCAACAGGTCTTTTGAAAATCAAACAACATATTCAATTGGACTTTGGCCAGGCTCTGTAGCTATTGGCGATTTCAACAACGACACTCGACAGGACATCGCCGTCACTAATGCTTATGGCAAAACTTTAAGTGTAATTCTCGGATATGGCAATGGCACCTTTTCAGATAAAACAACATATTTAATAGACACTGGGCTCACGTTTATAAATGTAGGTGATTTTAACAATGATACTATACTCGATATCATTGTCGCTAATCATGGTAGTGATAGTGTTGGTATATTTATTGAATGTGGGAATGGTTCTTTTTTAAGTTGAAAAACTTTCACGACTGATTTTGTATCTCAACCATACTCAGTTGGGGTTGGAGCTTTGAATGGTGATCTTTTACTAGATATCATCATGGCCAATTATGGAACGAATGATATAGATATATTGATTGGAGATGGTAATGGCTCATTCACACCTGCAGCAGATATGACCAGGTGAGTATGCATCTCGTCCGTTTTCTGTATCGGTCGGTGATTGTAACAATGGCGGGAAGCTAGATGCTGCGGTTGCTTACTCGGGTTTTGATAATTTAAAAGTTTTCTTCCAAACCTGTTGGTAGTACAACTTTTCGAAGTTGAATTTTCTTTGTAATTACTGTTACTAAATTGTAACTTATATTACTGATATCTGACTTGTATACTTTCCGATACTTCATCAGTTTTTTTCACAAAAAGAAAATGTTTTTATTGGAAAAGCTTCACATCAGTTTGTATCGATTCTCTTGTCTTTCATAATCGTATATAGATATTTAAATCACTCAAAGTTTTCTCTAATGAAATAATATATTTTCACATGGTGAAATACATAAGATAAAATAAACAAATAAGTTCTTTCAACCATATTTTGTATGTGTTTTTGCGCGCATTTGTTTATATCATCGTTCTAATCTATGTTTATATTAGTCATATTCATTTATACGAGTTACATCACGTTAGCTGTTATCGGATTAATTGTAGACAAAAACCAGAAAAATATTAGTGATAATGCTAAATGTGGAATATCATCACAAATTAATATAAATTCTAGTCTAGGAAGTTCAAAGGCAATTTTTCATGCATGGCCATGGGTAGCGGTAAATTCGATAAATTAATCCCATTGCAATACTCTATAATTTTTAAAACTATCCATAGAGCCTTCGGCAAAAAATGTCTGGTACTGAAGCAGTACATTTCTGGTATCAGTTTTATCTTTTATCGTGTTGATGAAAATCTATTGTTTTTGTTTTAGCGGCGGTTCAATTATTGCTCCTCGACTTGTATTAACAGCTGCACATTGTTTTCATAATGTAACTATTCCAACAGATCCAAATTATGCTCGACGTTTTGGTGAAGTTCATCTTGGTCAACTTGGTTTAACCGAACGAGGTCAACGAATAGCTGAATGGATTAAAGTAATTATTCCTGAAAAATATCGTCCATTTCGACCACATGACTATTCGTAAGTTCTGACATGATGTATAATAGTATTTATTAGATGATTGCATCATTTACTCTTTAGCTATGATATTGCATTATTGATTCTCAATAAGGATATTATTGATAGACAAGATTCTATTATATGTTTACCGTCACATGATACTATTAGTCATGTTGGTGATTATGGAAGTAACTATTTGATAGATGAATAGACTAGACTTGATAGAATAATATTTTAGCTATTGTTGGATGGGGAATTAATGATGAAACTGCCAATGAAATATCGAACTATATGATGCAAGTCACAGTGCCTATTCTTGATTCAACAATAGACGCATGTAATCCGTCGATGTTACCCCCGAAAAATTCTACTATGACAATATGTGCTGGCATTTTATCGGGTGGTATTGATGCTTGTCAAGTATAAAAAAAATAGTCAGCTTTATAATTTAACTATGAACATGAATTTCTATGCAGGGTAATTCAGGTGGACCGCTTGCACAAAAATTTAAAAATCGTTGGTATAATATTGGGTTAGTATTTTAGTTTTTAGAAAGATGGATAAAAAATACAATGTGTGGTAGATTTTTAAGAACTCGGAGTTTTAGTTTCAATTTTTGTCTCTCAATAATACAGTCTATAATTGATCATGACGACAATCAATGTTAAATTATGCAATAAGAAAAGTCATAGGTGCATTGTTTGCGTAAGAAAAATACGAGTGTTATTATTGTAAAAGAAGTTCAATCAAATATGCCTCGAGTAGAGAATGAAATAAATGAGGAAACATCGGATTCGCATCCGATTGTTGTGTACTGCAAAAACTGAGTCGATTTATATATGTTGTGAATAGTACTGAGAAAAAAAACCTTTTTTGAAAAATCCCTGTAGCCCCCTCAGGGATGATCTGGTCAACACTGACAATTTTTTCGATAACTTAGCCACCTCTTGATGAATCTTTCTCATCTTCGAACTCGACCGAAATATTGATGAGATAATGCTGCGTACAAATTTTCATGACAATCTGATCAACCTTTCAGGGGTTATCGTGTAAACGGCTGGCCGGACACACTGACAGATTCTATAGTGTACACACTTTTTTTTGAGTACACAAAAAACATGTTCTGTTCCAATCTTGAGAAAAATTTCAATTTTATTCACCAATGTCCGAATGAATAACACTCGAAACCCTCGACTCTAGTATATCCTGATGTTAATAATAATAGAATATTATCAACAACTCAAAATGATTTAAATACACACTTCGACGTCAAATGCCTAGAAACATAGACTAAACACTTCAGTTTGTACTATTATTTTATTATTTAACCTTTGAGACACATCAAAATCTTATTAATTCAATTTTACTTCGGGGGATAGATATTGCCCGAACTTAGAATAACATTTGTTTAAAATAGAAATAGATTCTTCTAAATCTATCTCTTGACAAAATAAAATTCAATTCAAGGACTCGATCTTTCAACAAACAAAATAACATTTCATAGGCGACACTTTAGGTTTTCGCAGCGACCTTGAATTTATTGAAGTTTTTTCGTTTGTATTAATTCGTTATGGCATATGCTTACATTATCCGTGTAAAAAAACAAGAAATAAACTTTCATCACTATGATAAAGATCGATTCATGTAATGCTATGCTATTATATTATTTCTCTTTTGATGTTCTACTTGCCTTGGCACATTTAACATGAAATATAGCGCAAGGATCATAATGAATTCATGCAAAATTGTATTTATATATGTATGCATGTGTGTGAAACGATTATTCACGCAACATACATTTCTGTCCTAATAAACAGACATTTTATAAATCAATGAAACGAATGTTTGCCTAAATGACTGTCTGAGAAAAAGAAATAAACAGTACTAAACGCATCTCTGACAAACTAACTTAGCACATAATGACCGCGTTCATTAAAATAAATACAATCATTAGAAGATATATCTTTCGTTTAGTATTGTTTCTCATGGTATCGGATGTGCAAGAACTAATAGTCCTGGCTTTTATACACGCATAAGTGCTCATATTAATTGGTTATGCAAACAAGTCGAAAGCGAAGGAGAAGTTTTGCCTGTTTGTTTTGATATTATACCAAATTCTACAACATATAAAATTCAATCATCTTGATTGGTATTCTGATCGTTTTGGGCCTTGTTTAATTTTCAATGAGTACAACAACAAAAAATAATAATAAGCAAATAGTGTATTATGTTAATTCGCACACACACACACACATAGACGAAAAAACTAATCCATATACAAAAAAAGAACAGCATGACCCTATGAATTCCAATTGTGTGTGTGTCTGATTTATTAGCAGAGTAATAGAAATAGATGACAAAAAACAAAGTGAAGCGGCTGAACCTAAAAACATACATAAAAACAGGAAGCCCCGATCTTGTGTTCAACGGCAAATGGAAAATGATGACGATGACAACAACAGACAATTGTTTTCACAGATATATAAAGAAGTTTTATGAAAAAAAAGAAAACCATCGAGTAATGCAAATTGTAAATCGTCATTGAGTAAAAAAAGACAAAATATCTAGATACTGTAAACAAACACACACACACACACACACACACACACAGTTTTCTAGGTCTAGAAAGATCAAACGACAATTGAAAAAAAATTCATTTCTAATTAAATAGTAGGAACCAAGACAAATGGAAAAAAAATGTATTGTTGGTATATTTATCATAGTCAATCTCCTATCTAACTTTATTGGAATTTCTGGCTGAATAAAGCCTTTTCTTCTCCATTTGAATCATACAGACGTGTAATCATGATTGTGCCGATACCCCAGGTTTGAATACCGTCAGCTACTAATACATCTCTATCAGCTGCAGTTTTACTTGCTATACGAGCTAATATGCGCACACGTGATCGTGATCTAAGTACAAAGTTATCCGGAAATCTATAAACAATCTCGTTATTGGCATCAACTTTTCGTCGTAACGTCCAACCCTTCAGTTCTTGGTCTTTGCCTGTTGAACCAGCATTCTCGACGACAATAAAAGTACCTTGTGGATCTACCTGATCAATGGCAACAGGGCCTAAATAAAATAAATATGTTTTAGTACTAAGTTCTTCCATATAGCCGTCTTTCTTGTTGTTGTTGTTGTTGTTGTTTTGGTTTCTTATGTCAATAAATAGAAAAATTCTATATTGTACCTGAAGAATCCAAACAACAACATTAGAAGAATGAAAGTTACATATGTACACTAATATTATTCTATGTTGATATGAAATTGAAAAAATACAATAAAATCCATATCACAATACCTATCCTACATATGAAAGGATTCATCGATTTCTTCTTCTTAATGATATTTACCAAATTTTTATAAGCAATCTACTGAATTTTGATTGATAGATAGGTGATTAATTTTTCTTTGTTTCATATCGATATGTAAAAATAAGAATTTTTAATTATCGAATGCGAAAAAAAAAGAAGAGATTTGAAATTATGATACATATTTTAGATTCAAGCATTCTCTGTAATTACAACTGTCCATCTGCGACTAATCGTATATAATGAGATAGATCAATGTTGCTGCTAAGAAAAGAAAGAAAAGGGGGGCAATTGGCCGATGGGAGTGATGAAAAAGAACAAACAAAACATGTCTCATCATCATCATCATCATCATCATCATCGTTGTTATTATTATTACTGAACTAAAGCGTAGACAGCTACGGAAAAAAACATAGACAGATGATCAAACGAATAACAGTTGTCGGGCACTGTTTAATATCTTGTAGGACGCAAATACAAGCAATATGTTGCTGATGCTGTTTCTAATTATTATTCGAAATACGTTCGGAAGTATCGATAGATAATTCTTATTCTATAAATCAAAAATTAGAGACTAACCTCGTGCTGATTTTTGTACGGTCATTTTTTTGGTTGTTACTTCAGGAGTAACAGTGACAACGTTAACATTAATACGACCTTCTTCAACTTCGAGTAATCGTCTATAAGTATTAATTTCAAATCTAAGCGAAACATTGTTTTCAAGTACGGCAGCAATGGCTTGTTCACGTTGTTCAGCTTGAGCACGTAATTCAGCTAGTGCTCGTTCACGTTCACCTTGTGCTCGGCTGTGTTCGCTGGAAATTCGTTCATAATCTTCTTCTAATTGTCGAAGAAGATTCGATAAATCTGAATGATCTTTTTGTAATAAAAGATAAGAATCACGATTTTCCGATAATAAACTTTTCAATGATGTTAAATCCATAACATCCACAGCACCTGTACGACGAGCTTCTTCAATTTTACGTTTTTGTTCAGCTGCCTGTTGGCGAATTTCTTCGGTTTTAATTTTATAATATTCTAAACAAGAAATAAATTAGATTTAGAAATTAAAAAAGAAAAGGAAGAAAAACCAAAAAAAATTATACCTTCTAATTCCTTTCGTTGAGCTATTGAAAGTGCTTCGAAATCACTCTTGATATCAGCAATAGCACGTGTTAATTCAGTTCGATAGAATTGACTAACATCAATAGGTAAGGTACCAAGTGATAATAATTCATTACGTTCTTCTTCATGAACAGCTCTCATAAAAGCTAATTGTTCTTCTAAAGTTTGCAATTCGTTTTGTATCATAACACGTCCCATGGATTCTTGATCGAACTCATTTTTTAAAGCTTCTAATTGTCCCAAAAGTCGACCAACTTCAGTTCTACTACGATCGATCTCTTGCTTTTTATCTTCATGACGACTTCGTAGCGAATCTAATTCTGAACCACTGCCTTCAAGTTGTTGCTTAAGCATAGTGAAACGATTACGATCCAAAGTAACCAATTCATGAGCAAAATCAGTTTGATGTTTTATTAATGACGCATCATATTCCGCACGTTTAGCACGTAGTTCAGCTAACGCCTTTTCACGTGTAACTTCATCGATTTGTTTTCTTAATGAAACTAATTCTTGATCATATTGAACTTTAACTTTGCCAGAATCGAAACCTAGAAATTTTCATAGACACAGATTAGTTTGTTAGTTTGTTTTAAAATTTTACCCCATTTTGTTTTAAGCTCATTAAGCGTTCCTTGTAATTTATGATTTTGCGCTTCAAGAATTTTGACCCGCTCAAGATAGGCTCCGAATTTAGTGTTAAGATGTTGCATTTCATCTTTTTCAGCTTGATGTTGAAGAGTTAAATTACGCAATGCATCTGTACCAGCACGACCACCAACTGCACTATCAGCAGCACTTCGATAACCACGTTCGACTACTGTTCGACGAACAACTGTTTGAGGAAGATTTTCCGTAGACATAATTTCGACTCTGTTTAAAATTTATATTCAATGATCAAAAGAAGAGAATAACTGTAGAAAAGGCTAAAACAATAAAAGAAAATGTCGATAGAAAATAAATGATTGTATATGGTTGTTTAAAACAGGTCAACTCAAGGTTCTTTAATTATACTTTATCTTATTCATTTTCTATTTTTTGCTTCACTCGACATAAATCTTACTGATACACTTCACTGAACTTGTGATGTACACAACCATGTCTGTCTCGTGATCTTTATTCTCAGTATGTAGATTTGATCGACATGATAAACCAGCAAAATTGGGAGTTTTCGTAGACATGTATTCGTCTGTCCTTTTCGATTGTATATAAAGCTGTATTTAAATCATAAAAAAAAAAGAAAAGTAGAGAGAGAGCAAACCACAAATAATCAGCCGACGCCTCTTTCCTTCCTTCTCTTGTTTGGGTCGTCATCAATCTAACTGTATTCTTCTCTTCAACATTCCTTTCTCTTCACTGCTTATTCTCTTTTTTTCGTTGATATGGCGATCGCCACAACGAGTGAAGAGCACACACACACACATACACAAAAAGTACGAGGCAGAGAAGATGATGAAATAGGACAACATGGAAGAACAAGAGAAAAAAGCGGGTTGAAGTTATGCGCACTAGGTATTTGAGATGCTGAGCAATTAGAATTAATTCGTTTCTATCAGTACAAAAATGCAAATAATAAATAGCACGTAAATGTTTTATGCTGTTGTTGTTGTTGTTATTCTAGCAATAGCATGTATTTAAAAGGCTCTCATTTTCGTAGCTATGTGGTTTTCATTATTTGCATATTTACTTATTTACATATTTGCATACATAACTCGCTTACCGTTATTGTGCCTTCTTGATGAATCAAAAAAAGCTCAAGTGAAGGTGACAACAAAAATACTACTACACATTTTTTTTTGTTCTTTAACGTAAAGATAATAAAAAGAGTAAAAAAGAAACAAGAACTTTCCATTGTGAAAGGGAGTTTGTATATATATATACATTTATTTACACACCACGTACGATATGGAGACATATAGTAGTTGATAACCCCTCCGTTTCTACGGCGGTGTGGTTGGCAATCATTCATAAACGTCGTCTAAATAACATCATATTTACTTTTGAGTTTATTTCAAAATTCTCCGAGTTTCTATTGTATTAAATACGTACGGTTCATTTTGCAGTTCGGTGATATAATGGTATCAATAGAATTCAATACGATTCACCATATGTATTTAGTATAATAATGCCTTAAGCGCGTCTACTACTAACACTTGAGATTATCTACGAATATGATTCGATTAATGGGAATAATCAATTAGAATGTTTACAAAGACGAGTATATAAAATAGAACTTTATGGATTTATATGTATACTAAGATGGATTGAAAATAAGCCAAATGAAAGAGTGTGATAAATAAAATCGAAGAGAAAATATGTTATTTACAACTAAGAAGAGCAAAAAAATCTTCGTTCTAAAGACTACAAGCAAATATAGTAGTAAAAGAAAGATACAATTTTTTTATGATCAAGAAAGAAAAGTTTAGATGTTAATTATAACTGCCAGTGAAATTCTGAAATGAGGAAAACAACCACAAACAGATTCTATACTCTTTTTTAGCAAACATTTCGTTGGCTTTGCGAAATCCTATTTTCTATTCGCGAATACGTGTTACTATTTTTATGCAAGGTAACACGAATACATAATCGTTTGACGAATGTTCTTTTTAGATATTGTCATTTTTTTCTCTTCATATAGTTAAGATTATTCTCATAGAGTAATAAAGAAAAAATGGAGAGATAGCCGTGATAGTAAAATGCAAAAGAAAAAGTAAGAAAAGAAAACAAAGATACGTGAGGAACCAATTTTAATGGTTTCGACAAAAAAATTCATCATGTCTAGGAACATAAAATGACAGCAAGATAACATTAATGGATTTTTCTTTGCGAAAAATCATCGTCCTTCAATATATAGCTAATATCGTATAAAAAAGACTTGAAGAACTGAAGAAGTCTTTACTACTTTTCATGCACTTTAACATATATTGACATATGCGTCTTGTGTGCCGATCTTAACTAACCAACTGATGGGTGACCCTCAAGACATTGATTGTTACTAGTTGTGTCTGCTGCTTTTCTCTCTTTCTCTTCTCTCTCTCTCTTGCTCTCCTTCCCTTTCTCTCTCCCTTATATTGTGCTGCTAAGCAGCTCAACTACGCAAGGGGTCTTCTCTGTTTCGCTTTCTTCCCACTTGAAAATAAGAGCATACCCACAGGTGAATTCAACGACTGTGTGATGAAGCAATATGTTTATCTATGTGTTACACCACTTCGCTTGTATTCAGTCGCAAAAGGTTGTTGTTCTAGTTCAGGTAACATATGCAGGCATTTGTTTTTTCTGCCTGATCAATCATATACAAAGTTTCTTCCGTTCGATTGAATTCAAGTGCTTGCGGCCAAGTCAAACTCGACTGATGTATGTGAAATCGAGGACACTTACAATGAAACAATGCGAGAAAAAAAGCAGAATGGAACAAAAAAAATTCTTTGTGGTAGAAATCATCATCACCATCATAATTTGGAACGTGTCTGATCTGTCTCATTTTCCTTTTGATAATATAAGTGGCCACCCTTATACTTATTACTGGGAATAAGTTTGCGTGCCCTTTTCATTATGACTTTACATATATATATATATATATAAATATACGTGAGCAATCATCATTCATCAATGTTATTCTATTTCAGTCTTATATTCTATGTGGTAGCGTCATCAATCACCTTTCTTTTTGTCTTATTTCAAGCGGATGTATGAATAGAAAAAGCGTACTTAGAAACGTAAGAATTTTAAATGGCCTGAAAAAGATAAAAGCATTTATGCTTTGCATCAATTGATAGAAGAAGAAAAAAAACGAGCAAAAAATATGTTGTACAGTTGTAGAGGAACAGATGTTTTGAAAAAGTGAGAAAAATGATTGGCTCAAAAGTTATCAAGCTATTATTCACGAAGTGAATAGATGTTTTTGATTGCTTTAATAAGTCAAGAGAGATAGAGAAAAAGGAAGACATTAAACCGAATCTATGCGTCTAGCAATAGAACTAATATTATTTTATGGCAGGTAAAGCTACCATCATAAACCAATACATATATATTTACATGTATGTTGCGATGATCTCATCTAGACACTTAAAGTAATTTGAGATTTGTTTTAACTTTTACTGCTCAATTGACCGAAGCTCATGATTAATGTAAGGATGCCAGACAAGAACAGGCATGCATAGATAAATGAAATGTAATAGAAAAAAAGAAACATAAATCGAATGAGATAGGACGAGTTCGAAAAACAAACATCGTTCACTCATACAACAGTATATCTGATAGAAAGTATGAAATGTCTATTTTTTTATTCTCTTTCAGAATTTGTACAAAAAAAGAACTAAAACATTTTCGTACTTACATGTCTTTCAAACTTCAAGAAGAAAATGCTAGCCTATTTGAATATAAGCCAGTAGAGTGTTTCTTCTTGTTGTGTTGTTGCTGCAAAAAATTAAAAGCTACACCGAAGAGATTTATTTCTATTGGCTGATTTTGCTGTTTTTGCTTTCAGCCGTAACCGCACAAACCAAAGTAAATATAAAAAAATAATCGATTAATTTCTTTTTCTCGAAGGAAAAACCACGTTTGGCAAGAAAGCTAAAAATTATGAAAACAAAAGACAATTTCAGATTTTTCACTCTACTTTTCGCTAGTCAGTTCTCTCTTCAGCTGACCAGCTAGATGCAATAGATGCGTTATCTGAAATTTAAGAAGAGTACAATTAGACGTATGGTTAAAATACAACAAGGAGTTGGTCGGTCTTATGCAATAAACGATCTCCTTGTAACGAAGAATAGTAATAGTGGTAGTGGCAGCAGCATTTTCGAGGGCATAAAGAAAAAATTCGCTTGCAACAGCCGCACTTCTTTTATCGCTTATTTTAATATATATATATGTTGTAGGCAAAATTGGAATTAATTACAATTTTGCCTACAACATATATATATATATGAATGGATGTATATAGGTTGTTATTGTTTCTTTTATTTGTGCAAGTCATTCTTAGATATTATGAACAGAAAAAAAAGAACAATGAATGACTAATATGCACTATACACTTGCTCGAAAGAAAAACAATATTTGTCTATGTGTAACAATAATAGATGATCGACAATTTGAAATGTGAGATAACTAGGATTCAAGTGGACGCATTGATAGCAATACGTCGCTTTTTTGTATGCAAAAAAGAACGAAAACTACGCAACGTCATAAAGCCTTTCAACGTGCAGATAATAAAATTTATGCTGAAAAATAAATTTGCATTGTACACATAAAATCTTATCAGATTCTTCTTTGACAAGTTATATTACATTTTTACAAACAGATGCGAATAATTTTTTGAGTTGCTGGCAAATAGAGAAAAAAAGAATTTGTGAAACATTCAAAACAAATAAAAAAGCTAAAGGTAAATACTAAGAGAAAACTTAAAGACGTTGTAATACTTTTACTTTGCCCTGTGCAAAACAAATAGTGACAAAATGGTGACCTTGTTAATCATCATATCTTCACATACCTCACATAACTTTTTGCTACGCACGCTGAAGCACTCTAATCTTAGAGTGGGCGTCTACTAGAAAAAGAAAA